>PVJN01023388.1:0-32668 GCA_004026805.1 Lasiurus borealis | reverse complement strand
AAAATATCAAAAAAAATCACGAATAAAATTTAATAATTAAAATAAAATTGAAAAACTAGGTTTTCCTGCTAAAACACACAACAGCAAACCACACACATTGAAGTAAAATAAAGATTATTATGAGATAGTTTGCTATATATATATAATTGATTTTTTTACAGAGAGAAAGGGAGAGGAATAGAGAGCCAGAAACATCGATGAGAGAGAAACATTGATCAGCCGCCTCCTGCACACCCCTTACCGGGGATGGGCCTGCAACCAAGGTACATGCCCTTGACTGGAATCGAACCCAGGACCCTTCAGTCTGCAGCCCGATCCTCTATCCACTGAGCCAAACCGGTTAGGGCTAGTTTGCTTTTTTAAAATATATATATTTTTATTGACTTCAGAGAGAGAGAGAGGTATAGACATCAATGAGGAGAGAGAATCATGCATGGATCAGCTGCCTCCTGTACATTCCCTACCTGGCACAGAGCCTGCAACCTAGGCATGTGCCTTTGGCCAGAATCGAACCTGGGACCCATCAGTCCCCAGGCCAATGCTTTCTCCACGAGGCCAACCCCGCCAGGGCTTTGAGAGAGGGCTGTATCCAAGGTCTCTTGTGGCAACCCACACTAGCAACAGGTTGCCTACCTACCAAGGCGGCTGCTGCTGCTGCTGCTGTTTGCAGCCATTGCACTCCAGGCCTCCAGGGGGAAAGAGCAGGGTCGGCTTCACTGGCTGCAGCAGACAGTTTGCAAAGAGAGTAAGTTGGGCCTCAGGTGGTCGGTTCCCTTTCTGGGGGAGCTGGCCAGCCAGTGGGGGTGCTGGTGTGGGAGGGTGGTGGACCCGGAGAGCTTGCCTGCGCCCCCTAGACCACGGCCGTGTCCTCAGCGTGGTGCCTGCGGACCCCAGGGCACCCACCCACCCACCCCCACACCCGGAGGAGCCAGAGGAGGGGCACTGGCGCCCGAGACACAGTCCTGCTGGTTTGCTTCGGTTTGGTTGCAGCCAACAGGCTAAGAATGGCTTCCTAGTTGCACGGGGTTCGAGACCTCAAAAGGCTGTTTCATGGCCGGTAATAATTTATATGCAGTAGTTTTATTGGGAACAAACCGGGCGGCCTGCAAAGCGGGAGACGCGGACGATGCACCGGCCCGAACCGACCCTCTGCCCACGCGGCGTCCCGGGGCGTCGGAAGCCGCTTTCCCGCGCACCGGGGGCCAGGCCCTGGCGGGACCCGGCGGCCAGATCCCGGGGACCGCTAAGTGCGAAGGGCATTCACCGCGGGCAGCCCGGCTCCGCGCCCAGTACCAACCGCGCTGGGCGCCCGGGGCGGCCACGTCTCCGCGGGAGGAAGGCGGGGGCGGGGCGGCCGCGGGGGTGGGCGGAGTCACCCACCGGCGCCTGCGCACTGGGGGGCGGGGGCGGGGCGGAGGCTCCCAGGCTCTCGCTAAAAGTAACGGAAAAGTGTGGGGGCGGGGCCAGGCCCCCTGGAGTTCTCTCTGGGCCTCTAGGGGGCAACTGCGGGAGCAGTTCTTGGTGCTATAATTCAATTTTTATTTATTTCAGAGAGGAAAATGTGCTATAATTCACATTCCATCAAAGGAAGTTGGCTCTTTAAAAATGCCAACTTGGGCTCTAATGCATTCATAAATTTGTGCAACCGTGGCCACTACCTAATTTAGGACATTTTAAAATATATATATATATTTTTTATTGATTTCAGAGAGTAAGGGGATAGAAACATCAATAGTGTGAATCACTGAGCGGCTGCCTCGGCCTGCCCCCTCCTAGGGATCGAGCCTGCAATCAATCGGGCATGTGCCCTAGACTGGGATTCAAACCCACCATCCAATCAAATTCAGTCTGCAGGCCGGTGCCCTATCCACTGAGCGGATCAGCTAGGGCTGGAACACTTTTATCACCCCGAAAGAAAGCTCTAGCTCAGTGGTTCTCAACCTTTCTAATGCCGCGACCCTTTCATACAGTTCCTCATGTGGTGGTGACCCCCAACCATACTTCATAACTGTAATTTTGCTATTGTTATGAATTATAATGTAAATACCTGTGTTTTCCGATGGTCTTAGGCGACCCCTGTGAAAGTGCCGTTCGAGCCCCAAAGGGGTCGAGACCCACAGGTTGAGAACCGCTGCTCTAGCTCAGCCTGTGTGGCTCAGGGGTCCAGCGTCTATCTATGAACCAGGAGGTCATGGTTCGCGTTCACATGCTCGTCGTGTTGCGTGCACGATCCCCAGTGTGGGGCGTGCTGTAGGCAGTCCATCAGTGATTCTCTCTCATCATTGATGTTTCTCTTTTCCTCTCTGAAATAAATAAAAAATATATATATTTAAAAAAAACCAAAAAGAAACCTCTACCCATTAGTAGTCACTCTCCAGTTCCCCTCCCTCTAAACCCCTGGCAACCACCAGTCTAGATGGTGTCTCTGGATTTATTCATTCTGGGTATTTCCCACGAGTGGAATCTTACAATATGTGAACTGTGTGACTTTCCTTTAACCAGTTTTCGAGGTTAATCCCCATTGCAGCATCTATCAGTACTTCATTCCTTTTTTTTTTTTCTTTCTTTTTTCTGCAAAAAGCTTTATTGTTTCATTTGCTCCAATGCACGGGAGTGGGCTTCAGGTGGTTAAAGGAATGGCTGGGGTTTGGGGGGAGGCGCAGGCACCAGGGGGTGCAGAGGGGCCCCTCACAGGCCTCGGGGTGCAGGGGCTCCTAGTTCTGCTTGAGGGGGAGCCTTTGGAAGAGACACCCCCGCCCCCCGCCCAGCCTGGGGCCCGGGAGGCAGGCAGGTGTGGCCCCTCTTCTGGATGAGTCTCACCTCCGCCCCCGGAAGTGGCTCTTAGGAGCCAGCGCGGGGTCTGCGGGGGAGCCAGGCCTGAGGGCCCAGAAGGCGGGCCGGGTCCTCCCAGGCCAGGGCGCTGGCCGGCGCCCCGCTGCTGCCCCTCCTCTTGGGGGGCTTCTGCTCCTCCTGCAGAGAAGGCACCATCCTCCGCCGGGTTCCCCTCTTCAGAGCCGCTCAGCGCCCTCCCTTCCCGCCGCCTCGAGGAGGAGGCCCCTGCAGAGCCGCGTGGCCCAGAGGTGGGTGTGGGCGCCCGCGGGGGCCTGGCCGGGCGGGGGACGGCAGCCCCAGCTCGGGGAGGAATTGGGACGCGTTGGGGAGCTCATGGCTGTTGGGCAAGGGAGGTACAGTTGGGCAGTGGGAGTTTCAGGGTGTTTGTTCGGCAATAAGGAGCAACAGGTGTGCTGTCCCGAAATAAGGAGCCACAGGTGTGCTGTTGGGCGATGAGGGTTAAGGCGGTGGTTCTCAACCTTCCCTTGCATGCAGTTCCTCATGTGGGGGTGACCCCCGACCATGAAATGTTGCTACTGTGATGCATCGTGATGTAAATATCTGCATTTTCCGCTGGTCTTAGGTGACCCCTAGGAGAGGGGTCACGACCCACAGGTTGAGAACCGCCGGGTTAAGGTGTGTTGGCCGGTCTCACAGGTGGTGCGGGAGGTGGTGACTGGAAAAGACGGAGGTCGGAGGTCGGAGGTTGGAAGAAGGGGCGTCTTTGGGTCTGTTCCCTCCAAACTCTGCTGAAGCCAGAGACAGCCCGGGGACCGCCGAGGGCCCTCTCAGAGCTGAGCTCCTTCTTCTGGGCGAACCATGTCCTCTTGGCCGCACCGGCCTCAGTTGATCGGTTGGAGGAAACCGGGCTGTTTGCATACTATTCGCTGTAGACGTGCATGTGCAGGTGGTTGCGTGGACACACACAGTTTTGGTTCTCCTGGGTTTGCCGCTGGAAACGGAACCGTTGGGTCTTAGACTGGTTTACCTGCGGGGGGACCTGCCTGGCGGTTTTCCACACCGGCCGCACCGTTTCGCCTTCCCACCGGCGGTGGGTGGGTTCCACGTTTTCTGCCTCCTCGCCAACACGTGCTACCATTTGTCTTCCGACCGACCGTCCGTCCCAGTGGGTGTGATGTGCCTCCTTGTGGTTTTGGTTCCCCTTCCCCTGATCTGGCTGGTGATGTTGAACATCTTTTCATGTGCTCACTGGCCATTTGTATATATATTCTCCTTGGAGAAATGTCTATGGTCATTGTTTCATTGTTGTTTGTTTGTTGTTAGTCCTGACCTCGGGGTTCCAGGGGCTCCTGTTCGTGCTTGAGGGGGAGCCTTTGGAAGAGACACCCCCCCCCCCCGCCCGCCCAGTCTGGGCCGCGGCCTGCAGGGGAGGCAGGCAGGTGCGGCCCCTCTTCTTGATGAGTTTCACCTCCGCCCCCGGAAGTGGCTCCCAGGAGCCGGCGCTGGGTCTGCGGGAGAGCCAGGCCTGCAGGCCTAGAAGGGCCGGGCCAGGTCCTCTCCCAGGCCCGTTGATGTTTCCCCGTTGATTTTTAGAAGGAGTGGAAAGGAAGGAGGGAGAGAGTAAACATCAATGTGAGAGAAACACATCGATTGATTGCCTCCCTCACAAGCCCCAACCCAGCTGGGGTCAAACCTGCAACCCAGGTGCCTGCCCTTCACCAGGAATTGAGCCCGAGACCCTTCACTGCATGGTCTGGTGCTCTAACCACTGGACGTCCCAGCCAGGGCTTTCCTTGTTTTGTGTGTGTGTTTTTTTTTAATTGGCTGCTTGCCTTTTTTACTGTGGAGTGTGAGAGGGTGGTGGTGGTTGTTTTTAATGTACTCTGAACTCAAGTTCCCTATCAGATACATAGTTTGCAAATATTTTCTCTCATTCTGCGGGTTTTCATTTACTTGATAATATCCTTTGGAAGACAAAAAGCTTTAAATTTTGGGGAAGTACAGTTTATCTATTTTTTTGTGCAGGGAGAATATTGCAAGAGTTAGTTTTTCCCTAAGGACAAATAGATATGTTACATTTTATTGGGGAATGTGCTTGTTAGTAGTGGTGTTATTATTTAAAACTATTTTATGTATATTACCACTTATATAAGGAGTCACTGTGTCCAGATAAGAGAACAAAAGGGCCGAGATCGGTTTGGCTCAGTGGATAGAGCGTCGGCCTGCGGACTGAAGAGTCCTGGGTTCGATTCCAGTCGGGGGCATGTATCCTGGTTGCGGGCACATCCCCAGAAGGGGGCGTGCAGGAGGTGGCTCATCGATGTCTCTCTCTCATCGATGTTTCTCTATCCCTCTTCCTTCCTCTCTGTAAAAAAATCAATAAAATATATTTAAAAAAATAAAAGAGAACAAAAGGTTTCGTATAAAATTAGAGTCCTAGCTGGTTTAGCTCAGTGGATAGAGCGTCAGCCGGAGGACTGAAGGGTCCCGGTTTGATTCCGGTCAAGGGCACATGCCTGGTTTGCAGGCTCAATGCCCAGTAGGGGGCGTGCAGGAGGCAGCCAGTCAATGATTCTCTTTCATCATTGATGTTTCTGTCTCTTCCTCTCTGAAATCAATACAAATATATTAAAAAGATAAAGTTAGTAAAAATGTTGTATTTCACAGAAAATGCCTTGAAGCAGTGAATAGTCCAACAGCAATGAGGTGGCCTGGTGCCCAGCTCCCCGGAGGAAGGGACAGGAAACACTCAGGATGGTCCTGGAGGCATCTGTGCCAGAAAGCAAAGCCATCCAAAGAGCTGGTAACAGCACAGGGACACCGAGCTCCCACTGCCTAAAACAGGGCACTCCAGCCCTGGCTGGCGGGTCTCAATTGGTTGGAGGGTCGTCCTGTACAGGAAAGGGTGGTGAGTTCAATTCCCAGTTAGGGCACAAACCCTGTAATGCTTTCAACAATGAAGATAAAATTAAAAAAAAAAAAAAAAAAAGCCCTGGCTGTTTGGCTCAATGGATAGAGTGTCAGCCTGTGGACTGAGGGGTCCCAGATTCGATTCTGGCCAAGGGCTTGATCCCCAGGAGGGAGCATGCAGGAGGCAGCCGATCAATGATTCCCTCTCAGAATTGATGTTCCTATCTCTCTATCCCTCTCCCTTCCTCTCTGAAATCAATAAAGATATATATATAATCAGTAACAGCATATCCTCAGGTGAGGGTTTAAAAAATAATAATAATAATAATAATAAAATAGGGCAATCGGAATGTCAAAAAGGTTAATGAGCTCTGCCTGCTCAGTGGTTGAGTGTTGACCCAGGAACCAAGAGGTCACTGGTGGGTTCCCAGTTAGGGCACACACCTGCGTTTCGAACTTGATCTCCAGTAGGGGGTGTGCAGGAGGCTCATCGATGATGTTTTTATCTCTGTATCCCTCTCTCTTCTCTGTTTCTCAAAAAAAAAAAAATAATAATAATAACATATTTAAAGAAAAGAATAATGAATGCACTAGAAACACTGACTATACAGCATGTAGCAGTTCAGAGTGACACTATAGGGATGTGAGTTTAAAGGCAGAAGGAGAAAAACTGCTTCCACAGAGCACCGAGGATTTTATAGTCAAAGGGAAGAATTAAGCACTTCCCCTTGTGTGAGATGTATTTCAGGTTATCAAGCTGTCCTGGGTGATGAAGGAAAGTTCTTTTGTCCTTTAAGTTGAGAGAGAGAGAGAGAGAGAGAGAGAGAGAGAGAGAGAGGGGGAGAGAGAGAGAGAGAGAAAGGAGAGAGAGAGGAAGGGCAGGAGAGAGAAAGAGAAAGGGCAGGAGAGAGAAACATCAATGTGAGAGAGGAGCCTTGATGGACTGCCTCCTGCACGCCCCCTCCTGGGGATGGAGCCTGAACCCAGGCCTGTGCCCCGACCCGGGAACCCTTACCAATGACCTTTGGCCTGAGCTCAGGGCTTTGGACACACAGCAGGGAAAAGGAACGTCCCTGCCCGCAGAGAAGTCTCACAGAACCCGAACAAGATGAGAAATGAGACATCTCACGGCGGCAGGTCGGAGACAGAAAGACAGGCACTGTGCGGGACCTCTGCTTGCTCTGTCATCGCTGACCACAGACACGATGGCTTCCAGGCGCACAGAGGGCCATGGCTCTGTGGTTGGAGGTCAGATACTGGTGCACACGGGGCTGGCCCTTCCGGAAGCTCCGGGGGAGGAGCAACCCTTCCTTGCCTTTCCCAGTCTCCAGAGGTCACCCCCACTCCTCGGGGCTCTGCTGTCTTCACTTTCAAAGTCAGCAGCATCACATTCCCTCACTCTGACCTTTCTGGTGTCCGCCAGCTGCTTCCACCTTTAAGGACCGTTGGGGTTACGCCGGGCTCACCTGGTGCCCCAGGATGCTCTCCTTGAGCTCAGCTGATTAACTAACTCCCCCTGCGGCCTCACCCCATGCCGGCACCTCACCACAGCCAGAGGTTCGGGGGTTAGGACAGGGGATCCTCAGGGGCCTGTGTTCCGTCTGTCACAGGTGGGGGGATGGAGAAAGGTGGAGGCAGGGAAAAAGAGGGTTCAGTTGAGTGAAGAGCAGTGGGGAGATAAAGGAGACAGGTCCCTGTGCGCTGGTCCCCGTGTGCTGAGTGCTCCAAGGGAGACTTTCCTGGGAATTTATTCCAGAAAAGCCTATTGGGGCGGGGGCTGGGGGGTGGGGGGGCAGGAAAGAGGGCAGGTCGCAGGGAATCAGTCCAGCCAGCACTTCCTGAGCAGTAAGGCGATAGGGGTCTCCATCCCGGGGACAGCGCTTCCCAGCCCGGAGTTCGGGGGGCAGGGGGTGGCATGCAGACTCTTGGGAACTGAGCATCTCTCCTCCGTGGGGTGGGAGGAAATGTCCATCACATTCTCAAAAGGGAGCGATAAGAAGTTAACTCCCAGCTTGAGGGTTATCAAAAGAAGCGCTTAGAACAGCGGTTCTCAACCTTCCTAAGGCCTCGACCCTTGCATACAGCTCCTCATGGGGCGGTGACCCCCAACCATGAAATTTTGCTACTGTGATGCATCGTGATGTAAATATCTGCATTTTCCGATGGTCTTAGGCGACCCCTGTGAAAGGGTCGTTTGACCCCCAAAGGGGTCGCGACCCACAGGTTGAGAACCGCTGGTCTAGAAGGTAAACTGCTGCAGCCACTTTGGAAGATAGCCTAGCAGTTCCTCGAAATGCAGTTACTGTATGACCAGCGGTTCCATGGCCAGTGCACCTGCGGGAACTGAGGCCACACCTCCCCACGGAAACCTGTGCACACCCGTGGATGGCACCGCTCCCCACAGTCCCGGATAAACACAACAGCCAGCGGTGGAATAGTGTCAGCCACATAAAGGAGCGAGGCCCTGCCCTGGCCAGTTTGGCTCAGTGGATAGAGCATCAGCCTGTGGACTGAAGTGTCCCAGGTTCGATTCTGGTCGAAGGTTGGATTGTGGGCTTGATCCCTAGTAGTGGGGCGGGTGGGATGGGGTTGCGGGGAGGAGCGTGCAGGAGGCAGCCAATTGAGGATTCTCTCACATCATTGGTATTTCTCTCTCCTTCTCCCTTCCTCTCTGAAATCCATAAAAAGATTTTTTCTTTATTAAAAAAAAAAAGGAATGAGGCACTGCCACGTGCTGCCATGTGAATGAATCTTGAAAACATTGTGCTACTTGAAAGAGGCACAAAAGCCTGCATTGGTAGGCGATGCCAGAGCAGGCAAGGACAGAGGGGAGATCAGTGGTGCCGGGCCGGGAGGCGGCCAGCAGTGAATGCTAATGGCGGGATGTCCCTTTGGGGGGGATGGAAACGTCCTAAAGGAGGTGCAGGCAATGACCGTGCAGCTGTAAACATACTGGGACCACTGACGTGTACAGTGTAAGCAGGTGGACTCATGTATGAATTCATGTCTTAGTCTAATTGTTCTCAAAAAGGAGGGGCGGGGCACGACACGTGGGGGTGCTGGGCCCTCAGGGGTGATGCGTTTTGACGGACCCTCCCAGCCCTGAGCCAGGTCCCGCCTCCTTCCCCGTTTATGGGTGGGCAGCTCAGAGGCGAGGGTTGCCAGCCTGAGCGAGGTGAGGTAGCTGCTGTGTGACAGGGCCCGGCCTTCCTTCTGCGTCCCTTGCGTGCCTGTGGGTCACTGTGGAGTGTGAATTCGGAGGCATTTTCTCAGCAGGGGTTGGTGAGGGGCAGTTCCACCAGCGCTGGGAAACCAGACCAGACGGGAAAAGGGGTGAGGGGGAGGGGATGGGGGGTGGGGAGAGGGGAAGAAAGCTGGAGCAGGTTCTATCCTCAGTCCTTACTGCTGTCCTCCCCCTCATGCGGCAAAGTGGCTCTGTCCCACCTCCCCATTCATAGAGGAAGCGGCTCAGAGAGGGAACATGCCTGTGGAGGGTGCAGGCTCACAGCGACTTGGTCCTGTCTCCCTGGCCACACGCCTGTGTCCCTTTCCGGTCCGGGCTGCGCTGATGCAGGAGGCTGTCCCCGGGAAGGTGGCCCCAAGAGGTGCAGGGCTGGGTTAGGACGGGCCGGGGGAGGCTGGGAGCTCTCCCCACAAAGCAGTCTCCTTTAGGGGTGGCCCAGGACCGGGAGGCACAGCCCAGGACTGCTGGTCTGGAAGGAGATGGTTGAGCATGTTGGGGTGAGGACTGAGGGTAGAGCTTGTGCCAACGACAAGGCAGGGGCACACCTCAGCTGTGCAGGGCAAAGCCAGACATAAGAAGCTGAGGGACATGGTGAGGGCAGGACCCCAGGAGAGTGGGGGTCAGGAGCCAGATGGCTGGACTTCTGGGGGCAGAAGCCTGGCTGCTTGTGGCCAGATCCCTCACCACTTGCCCCTCCTCTTCCTCCCTCCCTCCCCACACTTCCTCCCTCACTTTTCCGCAGCTCTCCTTTTTGCAGGACCCCCACTTGGGGAGGGGTTCCTACAGAATGGCAAGGCTCAAAGTCAGCGCCTTTTCGGGTCCCAGGCTCCTTTGGCAAAAGGGAGGTCCCATTTTTGCATGTTTTCATCATCACCCGAGGATACATTTTTGTTGGTTTTTTTAAAGAGAGGAAGGGAGAGGGAAGGAAGGAGAGAGAAAAAGAAACAGTTGCCTCCTGTATGCCCCTGACCAGGATTGAACCTACAACCTGAGTATGTGACTGGATTAGGGAATTGAACCTGCAATCCTCGGTGCATGGGACCATGATGCTCCAACCTACTGAGCCACACAGGCCAGGGCGTTCTTGGTGTTTTAGATGGTCAGCGGGGCCAGGGGAGGGGTCTGGGCCTCTTCTCTGTAGGATGGGGCCGTGGATGCGGGGTTCCCACCTCCCACCTGCTGGCCCCCGGCCCCTGGAGGCCCCAATCCATTGTCCCAACAGGAACAGAGAACAGCTTTGTAAAGTGACGCTATGAGATGTGAGGGGCTGCCAGGGCCACCACCAGACTCATGGACTGGGCTCCCTCGTGCTGGCCCTGCCTCAGCACCCGGGACAGCACCCTGCTGGGAGGGTGGGGGCTCTGCGCCCCTCTCTGGGATCCCCAACTCAGACTCCACGCCACCCCTGTCTGGGCGCCAAATCCCCAGAGTTGAGCTTAGGAGAACAGATGCCCCAACTCCCCTTAACATTTCATTCTGAATCAAAGTTTGAGAGGGAGGAAGGGCTGGGCAAGGATTCTGGAGGCTGGAAAAGGGGCGGGCTGGACCCCCAACTTTTCCCTGCTCTCACTGCCCCCAATTCCCTCCCCTTCCCCCCGTCCCAATTGTCTCAGTGTCTGCTGGGTCCCGGGAGGAGAGAAGAGTGGGTGGGGGTGGGGAAGGGGCTCAGACTGAAAGTAGAGAGAGACTGAGTTCCAGGGAGGACAGAGTGAAGGACACAAGCCTCTGGCCTCAACCCCAGACCTTGGCCTCCCTGATCCTGGGCTCCCCAAAATGAGGACAGACCCCCCACCCACACTGTGTCACCTGAGGGTGGGGTGGGGAATGCCCACAGCTTAGGGGCCCCCAGGCTGAAGGCAAACCGAGGCTCTTGGGGAGTCGCCCGGGCTGAGGGGCTGGGCCTGTGGGGACATGGAGCTGGGCTGCAGGTGTGAGGAGAGAGGGAAGAAAAGGACAATAGGGGAGGAAGGGGGGCAGATGGGAGAGGTAGAGGGGAGAATAAGGGGACCTGGGGTGGGAGAGTTGGGAGCAGAATGGGAGAGGGAGAGGGACAGAGGTGCAGAAGCCCTGCAGGATGCAGGGAGGGACAGTCGTGTGCGTGTGTAAAACTACATGAGGGCCAGCCCCTGGGAAACCTGGACTGCTGCAGAGTGGGCTGTGCCAGCTGAAGGAGGCGGGCCATGCTGAGGGCTGGGAGCGGCGGTCTGGCGGGGTCTGGAAAAGCAGGGACAGTAGGTTCCCCGATGCCCCTGCGGGACTGAGGCTGGATGAGCCCTGGGTCTGTGGGCTTTGGCCCCGCCAAGGCCCACCCATCACCCCCCCCCCCCTGCTGGGCGGCCTGGCTCAGCCTCGAGGGCAGGAAGAGGCATCACACGTGGTGTGCGTGGTTGGCGCGCCTGGGTTCACAGCTCGGCTCAGGCTTCCCTGGGCCTGTGGATTGGTGCCTGTGTTTTCACATTTGTGACTTGGAGCCTGTAGGGCATCGGTGTGTGACCTGTGGTTGTGTCCGCTGTGAATGTGTCTGGGGTATAATTGTGTCTAAAACGTGGTCTGTGAGGTTGGATTTTTTGTCCAAATGTCTGCCAATGGGTATGAGAGTGTCTCTTCCCTATTCAGAGACTGGGGTCCTGGTGGCAGGGACGGGCATGGGGAAGTCAGGAGTCCTGGGAAGCTGACCCTGTGGGCAGACAGACAGATGGGCTGGCAGGGGAAGGACAGGGCGACCCTGTTGTCCCCTAGGGAGCACAGTGCCCAGGCCTAGGCCCCTGACCTCTCTATGGTGCCTGCCCAGCTCCCCTTCTGCTCCTCCCTGGCTGACCCAAGGTCTCACCCCTCACCCAGGCTGGAAGGGGATCAAAACTGAGGGGAGGCAGTGGGCACAGGAGGCTGCCACGTCTGGCCTCACTGGCCAT
This sequence comes from Lasiurus borealis, assembly GCA_004026805.1. Taxonomy (NCBI): domain Eukaryota; kingdom Metazoa; phylum Chordata; class Mammalia; order Chiroptera; family Vespertilionidae; genus Lasiurus; species Lasiurus borealis. The sequence goes on along the minus strand of PVJN01023388.1, from coordinate 20,809 downwards.
CCTCACAGGCCGTGCTGCAGGCTCTGAGCTGGCCTCTGCGCAGAGCCTGAGACGGGGAAGCTGTGTGGGAGCGCCCACTGGTGCAGTCGTCAGGTAGAGGGTGAGCCGCCGCTGTCCATGTCCTGGGTGGACGGGCCCTGGCTGACAGCGGTGCCACCCAGATGCCAGATGGCTCTCGGCAACTGGCTGTCCTGGCTGGCCACCGGAGCCTCCTGTCCCAGCCCAGGAGTGCCACTGCGTGGCCCAGGCCCACTATGGGCAGCTGGTGAGCCAGGGGGCCTGGGTACAGCTGGCAAGCGAGCAGGCTGCTGCTTAGGGTGGGGGTGAGCGCACCAGGCACCCACGGGGGACACTCACAGGGCACAGTGTTGCCCAGAGAGGGCCCTGGGCAGTGCCGACTTAGCCATGAGACCCCGTAATCACAGGGCCTAGAGCCCAGGTTACTTTCAGGAGCCCATGAAACTGTCTTGATTCTAACTTCTTTAAAACCATAAGGAAAAATAATAATACATAATAATGACCCCAGCCTGGGTTTATTTGTCTCTTACCAATGCTAATGTAAAATGTAACTTTTAATATATTTTTTAAAAATATATTTTATTGATTTTTTACAGAGAGGAGGGGAGAGGGATAGAGTTAGAAACATGGATGAGAGAAACATCGATCAGCCGCCTCCTGCATGCCCCCCACTGGAAATGTGCCTGCAACCAAGGTACATGCCCTTGACCGGAATCAAGCCTGGGACCTTTCAGTCCGCAGGCTGACGCTCTATCCACTGAGCCAAACCGGTTTTGGCATAACTTTTAGTATTTTTTTATGGAGGAAGGCAGTGTGCTCATGGCCCATGCAAGTCACAGACATCGATTGCAGGACTGCGTAGAGAAGTGGGCAGTGCCAAGTGGCTGAGGTGGGCACAGAGTGGGGCCAGGCTCTGGAACGTAGTTGCTGGGGGCAAAACCCAGGTTTGGCTGTGGCATTCAGGTGGTCCCCATGCCCTCGGTCTGTCCCGTTTCCACCAACATCCAGAGTCCGTTTCCAGGGCCTGATGCCAGTGGTGCCCGAACCTTCCATTTCCTGGGAACATAATGGCACAGCCCTGAGTGCGGCTGACTGACCACCGGTGAGCACCAGCCTGGAGTGTGAAAGGGTGGCAGGCTGGGGGCCAGGGCGCAGCCACGGACCTGGGCTTCTGCGTCCTCAGGGTCACACTGCCGCCTGGTGGCATCCTCCACCTCACCAGCGTACGCCAGGCTGAGGTGGGCCTCGACCAGTGTGTGGCCAGTACCCGGCACAGCCAGGGTGCCCCGCTGACCCCGAGTGGTAAGCAAGGAGAGGGAAATCAGAGCGGGCACCAGGCAGAGAGGAGAGCATGGGGAGCTGACGTCACTGGGAGGAGGTATGGCCGATGTGGTTGTAGGCAGAACAGACACTTTGTAGACAGGTCTGTGGAGCACCTCTGATCTGGGAGGCGTTGCTGGGTGTGGGAGGGGCAGCAGTAGGCAGGCAGAACATCCCAGTGCAAAGGGAGACGCTGGCGCCTTTAACCAGCTTTGGGCAGGAGATGGTCAGGGGCTGCAGGAGTAAGTTCTAGCACGCCGGGTGTGGGAGAGGTGAGGTCGGGAAGGTGGGGAGGTCAGGAGGGTTGAAGAGTGAGGAAGCTGGAGAGGTCAGGGAGGCTGGGTGAGTGGCCAGGCCAGGGAGGTGGAGAGGATGGCATTCCTGACATTTCCTTGTGCAAAAGCATCAGGGTGAAAGGAGAGTGGCCGGATCCGGGGTAACGGAGTCAGTGTAGGCCAGGCCCACTGTGGAAAGGAGTTGGGACTTGATCCAGAGGCAGTAGGAACCCTTGATGGATTTGGGGCTGGGGAGGGGTAGGCACACGGGCTCAGAGTCAGCCTGTCTTGGTTGAGAGTGGATGCCTGTGTGCAGTTTGTGTGTGTGTGTGTGTGTGTGTGTTATATACATGTGAGGGTGTGCCTGTTTGTACCTGTGTGTGCTTGCATGTTTCCTTCTTGGGGTTCGGATAACAGTAGCTTGTAACTGAGATTAAGTACCCAGGGTGACCCCAAATACAGGCCTCGTGGCGGGGGGTGGTCGTGGGGGCAGTTTTATGCCCAAAGCGAGGCTCACAGCAGAGCCTCTGAGGAGCTGGTACCAAGCAGGAGCCAGAAGGGGGAGCTGCAGGCGGCTGAGGGGAGTAGTGTCTGAACCGTCCACTAGGGGGCGCCATAGTAGAAATAACAAGGAACCTTGGGAAAGCGCCAGCGTGCCTTGGCAGTGACAGAATTTCATCAAAGGATGTATAACTTAAAAAAAAAAAAGTTATTGTGAGACTTTCCAGAAATAATACATCTGTCTCAGTTTTATTTAAAAATGCGTCTTTATTGATTTGAGAGAGAGACAATGAGAGGAATGCCTCCATCCATTTGGGGGATGGAGCCCCAAACCCCGGCCTGTACCCTGACTGGGGATGGAGTTGTGTTGAGCCTGATCTGGAACCAACTTACAAACTGAGAGCGGCGAGTGGGGCTCAGGGGCTCCTCCCGGTGAGGACTCCCACTTCTCGTTCCCCATCAGCCACCTGGGTGGGAGGGCTTCCCTGATACTCAGTGCTCCTAGTCTAACGCCAGGCTATTGTCAGGCCCGGTCCTCCATGCTGCTGCCCACGGAGGCAGGGGAGTAAGTGGCCAGTGTCCTAGGAAGGTGAGGAAAGGCAGCAGACTCTGCTGGAAGCAGAGGATCAGCCAGTAACAGGGTTTGAGGGTTCCTAAATGTTGAGAAAGGAGCTGGGGGTCAGTGCAGGCTCTTCTCCAGGCGGGACCATTCACTCCTCCAGCACTCCCGTGGGGTGTGCCTTACCATGGGAGGCACCAGGGAGACGGGATTTCCCGGACTCAGGGTTCGAACAGTGGCTGGAGGGGTATGCTGTCAGTACCTCCAAGACCCAGGTTTGAGTCCCATTCCTGCCAGTCCCTCTGACACTGGACACGTGACTCAACCTCTCTGACATGTGGTTTTCTCACCCGAGAACTGGAGACATTAAAGCAGTTGCCTCAGGCTTTAGTGAGGATGAGTGAGACCAGGGTGCGGGCGGGCTCACAGTACAACGCCGGGGAATGAGGCAGTGTTCAGCCAGTGGCAGACAAATTGTCATATGGTCCAGGTTCTGCCCCACTGGACAGTCTGACCATGCAGAACACAGCCTCTTTGGTCAAGGCCAGGACAGCCCAGGGCTAAACTAGAGTTTATAAAAGAGGCAGACCGAGGAGGGTCTGGCCCCAAGTAGGAATGAATAAATGGATGGATGAATGAATGAAATACTGGCACATTTATTATTACTATTTTTTTTGTTAAATCAGAAAGGAAAGGGAGAAATAGAAACACCAATGAGAGAATCATTGATCAGCTGCTTTCTGCATGCCCTCCCCCTAGGGAATCAAGCCTCCAACCTGGACATGTGCTCTTGACTGGAATGGAACCCAGGACCTTTCAGTCCACGGACAGATGCTCTATCCACTGAGCCAAACTCGCTAGGGCAAGGTACAACATACTGTACGAAAAATTCCTGATAAAGGACATATATGAAAGGGTTAAAGATATGTTACCAAGTCTCATAAAATACGAAGTAAAAAAAAAAAATGAAGGTGACAGACAGAGGTATTGGCTTTCTTTCTATCCAGTGGTTTGGGGGTCTGCTGTACAGGACTGGGTGAGGAATTATTTTGAAAACCTGCAGGGGAGTGGGACAGGAGGGCACAGAGACAAGTACAAGAAAGAAAGGTTAAAAAAAAAAAAAAAGTAGCCGAAACCGGTTTGGCTCAGTGGATAGAGCGTCAGCCTGTGGACTGAGAGGTCCCAGGTTCAATTCGGGTCAAGAGCATGTATCTTGGTTTCAGGCACATCCCCAGTGGGGGGCGCGCAGGAGGCAGCTGATGGATATTTCCCTCTCATCGATGTTTCTAATTCTCTATACCTCTCCCTTCCTCTCTGTAAAAAGTCAGTAAAAATAAAAAGGTAAAGGATAAAGGAAAAGAAAGGCTGATTATCCCTTTGCTGTCACAGCCACATTCTCAGCCTCTGGCCATGGCACTCCCAGTGATGATTTGTTAAATAACGAGTAAGATGGGAGTGAGTGGCTTAAAGCAATAGATGCAGTATAACCCAAATAGTGTACAGTAGACCTTTGATTTTTGTGGACCTCGATTTAACAGATTCGGATTTAGCGGACAAAATTGTGTATCCGTGTGCCATGTTTAAAAATTAGCACCCTGTTCCTTTTTGAATGCTTTTAACCCAAGATTTGCTTAAAATTAAATGAATAGATTATATTATGTTATTCGCTGTTCAACATAATGCCTATTCACTAAAATTTGTTTGAGAAAACACTATAGTAATTTCACTGACAAATATTACATATCTACAAATACAGTCTACATATTTAAATCTAAGAGTCATGGCTTGTAAACAATGGTTAGCATATTTATCACACCTTTCTGGGCATGGTAATTGGTTCTGATATCACGTGGCTTGACTTTCTGCAGTTTTTGTTTGTTTTTTGTTAATCCTCTCCTGAGGATGTTTTTGCCATTGCTTTTTCAGAGTGGAAGGGAGGGAAAGAGGGGGAGAGAGAAAAACATCGATGTGAAAGAGCCACATTGACTGTTGCCTCCTGCACTGCCCCAACCCAGAACAGGAGCGAATCTGCAACCCAGGTACATGCCCTTGACCTGGAATGGAGCCAGAGACCCTACAGTGTGCAGGCCATGCTCTAACCATTGAGCCCACCAGCCAGCTCTCTGCAGCAGTTTTAACTGGCTCAGGCCACCTCTGTACATTTGTTTATCTGGGTGACTGGTGAGTGCATGAATTGAAAGGAAAACATGGGGGAGTGGGTTAAGGTGGTACACAGAGCATTCTAGGTTTCTGAGGGGATGATGCATACAGATTAAGGAGTGATTCTGCCGTTTGCTAAGAGCATGTGAGCTTCTAGTGTAAGGTTCCCCACCTGGAGAAACCAGCAGGTTACAAAGAATTCAGTCACTAGAGACTAGAGCAGTACGCAGGGAAGGGCTGAGGAGGGCTAGGACACATCTCGACCTAGGACAGAATGGGGACCCAAACTTGGGGGTAAATGCCACCTCCTTCCAGATACCTTTAGACCTTAAGTCACCAGGTAACTAAAGTGGAGTCAGTAGCTTCTGGAACACTGGCTCCACATAAAGATGGAGGGAAATATGAATACAGACGCAGGGAAGGGCTTTAAGTAATCACCACAATTGCAGAGGGCACAAACCAAAGGTACCCCACAACTGTAGGGAGAACCACCCAGAGCCCATCTCCCAATTACCCCTAAAATTCTCCCACCAACTGCCCACCATGACTGAAGCACAAGCCACAGGAAAGTTTAGAAACCATTCCTTTCTTTATTAAACATAGCTTGCAAGTGATAAATATTACAAAGTTTTTTTTCTTTTAATCCTTTCTCCAAAAATTAGCTTATTATTTGAATCTGTCACTACTGAAATGCTCAGCAGCATCTGAAACAGATGGGAGTGTATTTGCCTTTTTGAAACCCAGTTTCTATTGGTCTTAGTTTTTTTCATTTTAATTCCCAAACACAATGCAGAAAATTAGAATGCGTTAAAAAAAAAAAAAAAGGAAACTTAAAAGAGGGTTGTGCAAAAGGGTCTTGTTCCCCTCCCACCCACCCCATTCAGAGAAGGCCGTTCCCTATCCCACCTCCCTGCTCCCCACCCTCCACCCCAGTCTGTCCTTCCACCTTCATCAGGGCCTCATCCATCGTCCTGTGTCCTCTCCAGGCTTTGCCAGCCAAGAACCTAAAGTGTGTGGGAGCACTCAGCCAGGCTGTGGGGAAACTGGACCCCTGAAAGAGACAAGACTTGTGTGCGAGACAGCCGTCTTTAGGGGATTCAGATGAGATATGAGGGATGGAGACTATGTTTGAGCTCTCCTACTGTGTCACCAAGATGACGAGAAGTTTCACAACCAGTAGCTCAAAAAGGGTGTAAGTCACTAGACCACTAACCTGGGCATCCACCGGTTAGCCCCACCCTTAAGGATCCTGTGGCTGTTTGTGAGGTGCGGGCTGAGGCCTTGTCTTACATAGAACCACTTGAGCATAGTTACTCTGCTTTTCTCCCTGGTTTTTCAGCCCAACCTTCTCCTCACCTCAAGCTGTTCACAGGCTGGAGAAGGAAGCATAGCATTAACTTGGTGGCAAGATGATTTCCATTGTAATTTCACAAATAAGAAAACTGAGACCCAGAAAATGAATTCTATCAGAGCAAGTTAGTAGGAAAGTTTGGGACTAGACGCCAGGTCTTCAGACTGTGCCACCACCACACACCCCACTTTGTGTTGTGGTTCTCTTTACTCTCAAGTCTGGACTAGGAGCCTTAGCTTTCAGAGTAGCCCAGCCTCACCCCAGTTTACAAAGCCTAAAACTGTGTGCAGATGGACAGGGCTTTCCCCAGGTGAGACTTTCTTAGGATGACTTATTCAAGTCCTTTCTCTCTATGGTCCCTTGGCAATTCCCCCTCTCAAAGGCCCATGAAACTAGGTTCGTTTTTTGGGGGTGGGGGGTGAGGTAGGGGAAATCCTTTGCATAAGAAAGCTTGACACTAAATTTTGTTATATAGGTATATTGTATATATGCTGATGCAGTAAAGGGGGGGGGGAGAAACAGTGCAAATACAATTACAATTCATAATACTTGGTTTCAATGCCCCCAGGAACTGCCCCATTCCTCGGCTACCTCCCAGCCCCCAGCACTTCCCCAAAGTATCACCCTAATGCTGGGGGGTAGAGAGGGTGGGCAGGTGAGGGTAGGGAGTGGGCTCTGCCAAGGCAGTGCTGGTGACCCGGAGGGAATACTCCAGGGTGGGGAGGCAAGGCACAAATGAGGGGTGGGTGGTGGGGGAGGTGGCTTCTCTAAGGAGGATGGGGTTGGAGCAGCTGCCAGTCTCAGTGTGCTGGGCCCGGCCCACTCTCCTACCCACCCTCCAAAGCCCTGCCTCCCTACCTCCTCCCCTTCCCCAGAAACCCTTTTGCACGGATCATACACAAACGGGCACATTACAAAATGACATAACACGGTTTCACAATATCCATGGCTAGGGCTTTTTTTTTTTTTTTCTCTTTTTCAGCTTTTTTTTTTTCTACACAATGTACAATTCCTTTTAAATGAATCAAGAAATAGCTTATATACACGAATGAGTCCTTGTTATAACATCTCGGCAGCAAATATCATAAGCTAAATGAAGGTCTTGTTGGAGGGGAAGGAGCCTAGGACCAGGGTGGGTTGGAGAGAAGGGTTATGCCTTCTGGAGGAATGAGGAGAAAAGGGAGTGGAAGGGGAAAAGGAACAAAAGTAAAATATCAAGAAGCATCTTTACAAAGCAGTTCTATAGCTAATTCTTTTTAAAGGGGAAAGGAAAGATAACCAAAGCAGAAACACATCTGTTTTAAAAAAAATATGTCTACCATACATACATACAAAAATGTGGGGAAAAAATACTTATTCCAGGGATGAAGGAAGTCCAGATGCTGTGGTCAAGTGACAAAAAGAAAAAAAAAAAAAAAAAAAAAAAAAAAAGAAAGAAAGAAAAAAAAGAAAAGAAAAATAAAAGACAAATAAGGACCTCGGTCCCTCAGCTTTACCCAAGCCTTACCACTCATCCACCCGTTCAGGCTTCTAGGGAGTAAGCCACCATCCATAAACTACTACTTTTAGAGGCTTTGGGGATGGAGAAAGCCAGGCAGAACTAGTGGGATCCTCACTATATTCCAGGGGTAAAAGATAACCCTGAAGAGAGGGCCTTTCCTCTTATCTTTAGCTTAGTGTCTATGGGGCCCAGGGCCTGGGGATGGAGAGCAACAATAGGCTTGGAGGGAGGGACTCTAGGCCATCGGGGATGAAAAAAGTAGAGAAATGAGGAAGACAGAGAGGGAGGGAGGGAAGGAGGTGGAAGGCCTAATACTTTACCATGATTTAGGGGAACCTTATTCCCATCGCTAATCCCTGGGAAGGGTATGAAAATGAGAAGAGAGGTAAGAACTCAAACCTCAGCAATTGAGCAAAGGGTCATGGAGCTTCACTAGTGAATAAGCAGCCTCTGTGTAGCTGACCCTGAGGGGAAAAACAGGAAAGACTCCACCCTCTCCCACTGCCTCAGCACCTTGGCAGGCGCTCAACTATAGGCTTTCCTTCCCCGTCACCCCCTCTCTAACATCCGACTTCCGAACACCATCCAAAGGTGGCCTGGCTCCCAGGGAAGGGGCTCAGTTCAGGGCAGGGACAGACCCCAGCCAAACGATATTGCACATTCTCTGTTTCTTATTTTTAATCTCAACTGACAAACGTGGGCACCTCGTACCTCTGAGCACCTCTGAGCTGGGGGAGGGGAGACATAACAGAAATGGCACTTCATCATGGGGGGGGAGGGGGGAAGAGGCTAGATAGACATGCCACAAAGGCAAGATGACTTGTAGGGAAAATATTTTTTAAAAAAGCTTCCAATTTCATGGAAGACAGAAAAGCAAAACCAAACGATTTATCCAGTGCTTTCAAAGCACAGAGGGCAAAGAAGACATGTAAGAATATATCTTTATATATATATATATATAATTTTAAAATAATACCACACCCAGTTCCATTAACACCCCCCTCCCACCACTTACAGTCAGGGGTAACACATTCCCCAGAAAAATACTCAAAACCACCTTATCACTACCTGTTACTAGCGTCTAGCTTCCAGATCATTTCACCACTGGGGGAGCACAGACATAGGCTGTAGCTCTGCTCCTTTATTAAGTGCTCAATGAATTTGGGGGGAGGAAGGAAAGAAAAAAGCCAGGAAGGCCTTCTAAGGCCAGTATAATCACCCACAGTGGCTCTGGAGTATGGGGAATAGAGGCCAGAGTGGGGCGAACTGAGCCTGATTCTAGCTCCTTCTCCCATCCCATCCCCAAACATTATAGGGAAGATGTGCAGTTTGTGTGTGTGTTAATTTTAAAAGTGCCTTATTTTTTTAAAAAATTATTTACTTTTAAAAAATAAAAGTGGGGGAATTTCCCCAGGTGGCTTTCAAGGGCAAAATATTAAACAACTCTTCACACCTCTCTGCTGAGAACATCCCTGTCCAGCACCGTGGTAGCTTTTAGAGCTGGAGAGTCGGGTGGGTGTAATACTGTGAGAGCAGAAAACCCGCTTTTACGGGACTTCCCTGACCTCAAAAAACAGCCCCCTCCTCCCTCCTGGAGTAAATGGGATACTCATCTCCCCAACCCCCAAAACAGCAACATTGCACAATTAAATTCACTTTCTACATTAGTAGCACTTAAGGAAGGGGGCGGGGCACAATTAATAGAATTCGAGGGGGTGGGTGGCGACAACTTTCTAGCAGAGGCCTAAAGCTGGTTTGGACACGAGGGGTCTGGTTCTGAGCAGTTGGCTCTGCAGTCAGTGCAACAGGGTCAGGGCAAGACTCCAACTTGATTAGGTGCCCTCACCCTCACCTCCGGGCACTCAGAGGGTGAAGACAGATAAATGTGAGCCTCACTGCCAGGAGAAAAAGCCCTTCTTCCTTCCTTTAAGTCTATTTACTGGCTTTATCATTTCATACCCATCCCAACTCTAGGTCACCCAACAAACTCAGGCTGGGAACAGCCATTCCTTATAGTACAAAGTGGGCTGTGGTTACCAGAATAAAAAAAGTGGAGGGTAGGGAAAGTTTCTATAAGATGAAATAATTTGGGCTAGTTGGCCTGGAATAGACTTCTACGACTCCACTAGGATCAGGAGACCAATCTTATTCCCCCAGCATCCAGAACGCTAGGATCTGGTCTCAATCTTCCTTGGCTCAACATTATGCTCCTTTCTCCCCCTTCTCTGAGTCAATTGTAGGATGGTTAAGTTTTAAAGCTTCTCCCTCCAGGCTCTTTCCCCTCATTCTGAGAGCCAACTTAAATACTAACGCTGCCTCCTGAACTGTCCAATGCAGAGACTCCACAGCGGGTGTGCTATTTCTCCCTGGTTGATGCCACCACCTCCCTGGTTAAGTGCATAAGAACTCTCCCCTAACACTCCCGGCCATGTTCTACCTGGCAGCTGGACTCCTCCTGCAATGCTCCTACTACTTAACTGAATATAATTTGTGTTTATTGAAGAAAAAAAAAGAAAGAAAAAAATCAAAGAGGGGGCAAAAAAAGAGAAAAATATGGGTGGGGGGGAGAAAAGGTTTAACCGTCCACTGAACAAAGGGAGGACACACAACATCATTAAAAACAGTAATAATCATTACAGCATAAAAACAAACTTTAGAAATACATGTCAAGAGGGCTTAAATTTCTCCCCAGGACCTCATTCTCACCTCTCTCAGAGGCGGATGTTCACCTCACTGTTACAAGAAACTGAAGAGAGAAGACAGCGCAGAAGAACAGATCGCAGCAGTATGAAGTAAAGGGGAGGTGGTGGGGCAGGGCTTGTGTTTTCTTGTTGATTTCTATTGTCTTCTGTTTTGTTTTCCGTGTATGGTAGGCACCAGTACAGGCACTGCATGCGACGGAAGTTAGGGCCAAAGGGAGAGGAGAGGGGTAAAGGATTCAAGGTCGGGGCAGTACAAGTGGAACAGGCGTTATTTCTGTCCACTAATGGATTGCGATATAGACCGGGGAGGGATCATGTCTAAAAGGTATTCCCGCTGTCGGTCTGCCAAACTGGGGGCTTTGTGTCCTCCGATGCCAGTGTTCAAGTATGCAATGTTGACACCTAGACCCAGGAGACAAAAGTGGAGGGCAGGCATTAAAAAGGAAAAAACGCCTTCTTCTGCTACTTAGGGCTGTAGAGCTAGAGATGGGGAGAAAACATTAGAAGCTGCCTACTTCTGTCCAGACTCAGTTAACTTTATTTCTGCAGCAACTAGCTCTTTGCTCTAAGCTTTAGGGGAAGAGATCTTCCTGAAACGTCAATCCTTCAAGAATAATAAAAATGATGTCTTGATGATATAGGCAAGTCAAATAAAACAGTGGTGAGAATAACCAAGACAAAGAGATGAAATCACTGAATCGGCTTTGGCTTTGGGGCTGCTGACCATGGGAAAGGGAACTTGGATCAAACAGAATTAGGACAGTTGGTTCCATAGTTCTATGCCACCAAGGGGGCATATTAGACATTACATTTCTAATGGCAGGGACTTTGTCAGTTTCACCACCAAAATCCTAGTACACTGTGCTTAGCATGTAATATAAATTTAGCAAACATTTGCCATATAAGGCATATAGATCAATGGCACAGAGACCCCAGAAATTGGCACAAGGCATTATGCTCCATTAATATTTGACAAAGGAGGTAAAAGCATACAATAGTCAAGATGGTTTCCAATAAATAGTGTTGGGAAAAATTGGATACATGCAAAAAATGAAACCAAACCAGCAACTTTCACCATATACAAGAATAAATTCAAAATGGGTAAAGGACTTAAATGTAAACTGTGAAACCATAAACATTCTAGAAGAAACGGTAGGCAGCAAAATCTCAGACATCTCTGTAGCAGTATGCTTACGGATATATCTTCTAAGGCAAAGGAAACTAAGGAGAAAATCATAAAATGGAACTACAGCAAAAGAAACCATTAACAAAATGAAAAGGGAGCCCACTGTTTGGAAGAACATATTTGGCAATGATCTATCTCATAAAGGGTTAATATCCAAAATACATAAGGAACTAATACAACTTAAAATGAAGAGAAACAATCCAATTAAAAAATGGGCAAAGGACCTAAAAAGTGGACATGCAGATAGCCAACAGACATATGAAAAATGCTCAAAGTCATGATCATCAGAGATGCAAATTAAAACAATGAGGTATTACCTCACACCTATCAGAATGGCTACCATCAACAAATGACAAGTACTGGGGAAGATGTGGAGAAAGAGAACCCCTAATACACTGCTAATGGGAATGCAGACTGGTACAACCATTAGGGAAAAAGAGTATGGAGTTCCCTCAAAAATTTAAATATGGAACTGCCATTTGACCCAGTGATCCCACTTCTAGGAATATATCCTAAGAAACCAGAAACACCAACCAGAAAGAATGTATGTGCCCCTATGTTCACAGCAGCACAATTTACAATAGCTAAGATCTGGAAACAGTCCAAGTACCCATCAGCAGACGAGTAGATTAAAAAAGCTGTGGTACAGTGGAATACTGTGCAGCAGTAAAAAAGAAGAATCTCTTACCCTTTGAGACAGCAAGGAGGGACCTGGAGAGTATCATGCTAAGTGAAACAAGTCAGAGAAACTCAAGTATCACATGATCTCACTCATATGTGGAAATCTAATTAACAAGATAAACTGAAGAATGGAGTGAATCCAGAGACATGGAAGCATGGAACAGAGTGCAAAATCTCTGAGCAAAGCCTGGGGAAGATGAGTGGGTGGGAGATAATCAACCAAAGACCTTGTATGCGTATATGCACAACCCATGGACACAGACAATAGGATGGTGAAGGTCTAAGGAGGAAGGTAAGGGTGGAGTGGAGAGGGTCAATCGAGAAAAAAAGGGAACATTTTAAAAAATTTGTCATTAAAAAAAAGAGGGAAGGGAGTAGGACCTAAGGAAAGGAGTAGGATGAAAGAAAGAGTAGAAAACAAAAGAAGGCTACCAAACTGTGTACTAACTAGTTAACCCCTAAGAAAAGTTCTCAGATCAACCCTTCTTACCTGGCATACCAAGGAGGCCCCCTGGCACAGACAGCTGGGGTGCCTGTGCAAAGTTGGAAAGCATGGAACGGGCAGATGTGGGTATGCCACGCTGGAGGCTGCTTTGGGGCTGTGGAGCCTGCAATGATGAAGAGACAGCTCATCACGACTCTGCCATAAGGGAAGTTTAAGTGGGGGAGTAAGAACACGAGAGTGCAGGATTATTGTATGACTTCCCGCAGAAGGGAAAACCAGTTGGGATAAATAGCTGACAAACCCTGAGATAACTCCTCACCTGCCGAAGTGTATGATGTCTCATTATGGTCTCTTGTTTACTGACACTGGAGACAGCTGGAGCCGTAGTGGGGGAGAGGGCTGCCTGCTGCTGTAATCGCTGTTCAATTTCCTGTTGGGAGTCATCAGGTCAAATTGGGCAGGACAGCACCCAATTTCCTAACCAGAAAACCTAGAGGTCTTATCTCTATTGCTGCCAGCTAGTTGGAGGGATATAAAAAAGGCCAAAGAGTTTGGTGGTGGGGTACGATGCAGTAAGATATCAGGATATTAGCCAACATGCTTCACTGACTAAGGAGCCCTTCTCCTGGAAAGCTGGCTCTCGGAAGCTGGCTGGGTACTGGTGATGAGCTGACCTAGGTTAAGGCTGATGAGTTACTGAGGTTTTATTTTTGACTCCTAACATTTTCCAGAGGTTCTGGAAAGGATCTGATGGGTGGAAAATGTGATAGAGGAAAAGAATCTGAGTTTTCCAACACATACTCCCCTCTTCAAGATAGATTCTTTGTATTGATACTATAGGTGGTATTCACACACTCTAGCCCCACTAGTCTTCACTGGACTTCTTTATATCTATCCTTTGCATTGTCATTTCTTTATCAAATATGGATTGCAGATAATTACTTCTCTCAAAGAGATTTCCAAACACAAACTCCTCCCATTAAAATCCATTTGTTTGAGGAGCAAAGTTGAGAAGAAATTCCTTTAGTGCTATTAGGGGAAGGCAAGAGCCTCAAGCTTTCTGTCCCTTCCCCTTAACCTGGGTCATTATATATCACTCACTGTGCTCTTATCCAATCAGAAATAACCAAATGGAAGTGGGAAAGAGAATGGTTAAGTAGGAAAAAAGGGAACCAAGGCCTCCAGGTTCTAGGAACTTCAATCCAGAAACCTAGATCACCAGGACTGTGAGGCTCACATAGATAGCTCCTCTAAATTAGAAGTAATTATCTTTAGGGACAACCCAACCTGGACAAGGCGCTGGTGAGAAGTCAGAATTCTTACCTGTTCCTGCTGTAGGGCTTTAACAAAAGCGTTTTTCAGCCGGTTGGTGTGTTCAGCTTTTAGAGCCTTCTTCTGGTTGGAGGTCATACATTGCTCACATAGAATCTTACCATTCTTCTCTTGCTTCCAGTGAGGGGTGAAATCTGTGCGGCACTGGGCACAAACAAAGGGTTCGACCCGCAGAAGTGAGGCACAGCTTTTGCCTACATGCCAACAAGAAGAATAATCAGTGGTTTTACATTTCCTATCTTGTTTCTCTTCATCAAAGGAATCTTTTTCCAGGAGTTTACTTTCCTGAATTAAGAGACTCTCAAAAATAATACTCTATAAAATACTTTATTTCCTTTGATTGTAACAGCATAACTTCAGGGAATTCAGATAGTACCATACCCATTTATAAAGGAGCAAATGAAATCTAAGAAACATAGTTCCTAAATAACAAAGCTAGCAAAAGAACACAAGTCTTCTGATTTCTTATATTACCATTTTAAAAAGTGCCAATTTGGATTCAAAGGACTCCAACTAACTCAACTTGGCCAATACTTTTGCTTCTTAGCATCACTTTACCTCAGATTGATTGCATTTATCCTTTTCACATGTATTTATAACTTTTGTTATCAGTATCTAAGTGATCTACTTTTAGCCAATATTGAGCCTTTTAGACACTTTACTGTCAGGTATTCCCCTAAACTTGTATGTTGAGAAATTCAGGTTTAATAACTTAATGACAGGAACTGAATATAACAATGTAGCACAATGCTCCATAAACACTGACATTAAAAATAAGTGTTCTATCCTGGCCAACTTGGCTCTGTGGTTGAGCGTGGACCATGAAACCAGAAGGTCACGGTTTGATTCCAGGTCATGGCACATGCCAGGTTGTGGGCTCAACCCCCAGTGGGGGGACGTGCAGGAAGCAGCTGATCAATGATTCTCTCTCTCATTATTGATGCTTCTATCCCTTTCTCCCTCTCCCTTCCTCCCTGAAGTCAATTAAAAACAAAACAAAAACTCAACAACAAAAAAAACAATATAACTTAAAAAATAAGTGTTCTAGTCATCAAATTATGCATGAATTATGCTAGGCACCCTTTAAAACAATACACTGCAAAAATATACAAGAGACACAAAATACACTATATAGTAAGAGGTTATTTGATATTACACAATATCCTGTGATACTCTGCTTATGTCAACCAGGCTTGGCAATCTCTTGCTTAGATAAAAAGACTAACTAGAGAAAAAAAAGTCTTACCTTGGCTGTCGATAACACTTTGTACGACTTCTTCCAAGCCTACCATGTAGATGAACTCGCTGTTAGCTGCACTAGGCAAAAAGTGAAGCAAGGGAGCCGGAGGTTTAGGGGGTGGAATCTCCAGGAGTGTCTTTTCCAGCTGTTTACGAAGAGCCAATTTGGCTGCAGCCTGTGAGTTGGCAGCATCGGTCATGGCGCTAGGGCTAGGAAGTGGTGAGGACACTCTGTTCACAGTCCCTGGCTGGATATGGGAGGCAAGATTCATGTAGATGGCCGAGGATGTTGTGCGCTGACAGGGAACAGAAGAACTTGACTGCTGAAATAGATTTAGTATAGGGTCAGTGATGGTATGTGGGAGAAAGGACCAATTCTTGTTTTTGTGGCAGAGAACATTATTTGATCTTAGTTTAGACTACCTAGCTTCCCCCAAACTAAGAAAAAAACAGATGGTGTCCAATTTCTTCATTAAAAACTACAGGACAGAAGAAAGAAGAATGATAGTGATTGAGCTAAAACTGCTAAGGGAAAAAATAAAAATATTCCCTAGAGACTTATATCTTTCTTCTAAAAAATTTTAGCTCATTATGCTTTACTGTATAATCTTTTTTCCAGCCCTGCTTTCTTCAATGCTTCCACTTTTTGGTATAGTTGTCCAAGTTCCATCAAAATTATTCCTTGTAGCCGAAACCGGTTTGGCTCAGTGGATAGAGCGTTGGCCTGTGGACTGGAAGGTCCCAGGTTCAATTCGGTCAAGGGCATGTATCCTGGTTTCGGGCACGTGCAGGAGGCGGCTGATCGATGTCTCTCTCTCATCGATGTTTCCAACTCTCTATCCCTCTCTTTTCCTCTCTGTAAGAAATCAATAAAATATATTTAAAAAAAAATTATCCTTGTCGTCTTAATTTCTCTCTGTCCAAAAATGTAAAAACCTACATTTTTTTTTCACATAGAAGATTTCTGTGTTGCCAAAACCAGTTTGGCTCAGTGGATAGAGCATCAGAAGGGTCCCACGTTTGATTCCAGTCAAGGGCATGTACCTTGGTTGCGGGCACATCCCCAATGGAGGCGGCAGATGATCGATGTTTCTCTCTCATTAATGTTTCTAACTATCCCTCTCCCTTTCTCTCTGTAAAAAAATCAATAAAATATATATAATAATAAAAATAAAAAGATTTCTGTGTTAACACATAGGGCTCTCTCTTACCGGTTGGTAATTGATGGCGGGATTTATATTGGGTGTTGTGGTGCGTACGAGGCCAGGCTTAGGTGGGCCGCGCTGACCCTGTAGCTGGGCTGGGTTTGGTGCAATAACACGCTGAGACATCAACATGTGTGGGAGGGTAGTATTGGTTGCTGAACGGATGACACTATGACCCTGAAAGGGAAGAGGAAAAGAACTAGTAATAGGTGATAAAATACCCCCCAAAATGTTAAAGGGAAGACATTGTTTATAATACACATAGCTCAGTGGAAATATAGAATAACTCCACCATAAGTCTACCATCACTGTAAACTCTTGTTAGTCGCTAGAAATTCCCTGGCCTTTTTTTTTTTTTGTATAGCTATCTAAACCTATATAGAAAAGGACTAAACTAAAAACCTTCTCTCACTGAAACCGGTGTGGCTCAGTGGATAGAGTGTTGGCCTGTGGACTGAAGAGTCCCAGGTTCGATTCCAGTCAAGGGCATGTACCTTGGTTGCGGGCATATTCCCAGTGGGGATCATGCAGGAGGCAGCTGATCAATGTTTCTAACTCTCTGTCCCTCTCCCTTCCTCTCTGTAGAGAATCAATAAAATATATTTTGGGGAAAAAAATAAATAAAATAAAAATAAAAACCTTCTCTCGAGAAGAAAAACTGGAGTGGAAAAATGAGGGTTATTCTTATCCTGATGCAGACTAAATCAGGCCATAAAGGACCAACAGGATTACCTGTAGTAGTAACACCTCTTTCATGGCCTTCTGACAGGAAGATCCCACTGTGGGTCACATACCTGTAATGTTCTTAAATTCTGAGGTTCAACCCCCTGGGCCCCAGGCCGGGAGGGAAGCTTGGATAGGCCCTGCTGTCCAACATGGGCAGGAGATGGCTGAACAATAGATGCTGCATTCTGTACAATTGGAGTCTGGGAAAAAGAATAGAAAATGAGACAGTTAGAAAAGGCTAAAAAGATATAAATTTGGTACACTTCTAACCTTTATTTTCTTTTCAATTTTTATTCATTTCAGAGAGAAAGGGAGAGAAACATCAATGATGAGAATCATTGATCAGCTGCTTCCTGCACAACCCCTACTGAGGATCGAGCACACAACCCAGGCATGTGCCTTGATTGGGAATTGAATTGTGACCTCTTGGTTCATAGATCAATGCTCAACAAATTGAGCCACACTGGCTAGGCGATACACTTCTATATTTTAAAACTTCTTGTTAGTGTGAAGCTCCCACTGACCAGGAGGGAAAATGAAGGGAAGATCAACGTTTTGTTGATTAACCAACGCTTAACATAAAAAATCTACCTGGGGCAGCCCATTCTCAATCCAGTTTTTCCCCCCGCCCCTTATTTCTAGGGCACATTACCTTCTGAACCACGTTCTCTTTCTGGAGCTGACTCTGTCTCAGTTTCTTTAACAGCACTAGTCGAGCTTCTTCCAATCGCAGCTCATCCCTCAGCTGCTTGATGAGCTGCTGCCGTTCCTCAATGCCTTTCCCCTAAGGAAACATGGAGACTGTCAACTATGGTAGCAGGTGCCCAGAGTCCCTTCCTGCAAGATGATCCTTTCTTTTAGGTCTGAAACCTTCATCTTCCACAAGTAGTGAAAGTAGTGATGGGATTATCCTTGTGTTTTTGAGGTCTGGCGAGCACAGGGATGGTGGCGGGAGCTTCTCTCTCGTCTGCTGCAGGTTGGAGGTAAGGAGCAGACTGGAGGTAAGGAGTGAGGGGTCCTGGACTGCAAGAGGGATGTCTAACTGCCAGCTTACCCGATCCTTCGTCCCCCCATCCTCCACAGGGCAACATTCCCTGAGGGTCACAACTGCAAGAGGGTGCAGGCTGGACTGAGGGACCCCATCCCCCACCCCCAGTGCACGAATCTCATGCACCAGGCCTCTAGTCATTTATAAAGCACCATCAATGGTAGTTATTTTGACCTAACAAGTAACTATAAAAGTAACAGAACTGGGATACTTACAGAATTAAAGAGAATAGGAAGTGTAAGAAAAACATTTCTTTTTTTCTGTCCTTTTTTTTTTTACCTTAAACATCTCTAGGTTAGCTGCTTTGAGTCTTTCTTCCATTCGGGAGCTGGAACGGGGACTGGAAGCCTCATTATCAGATAAAACAATGATGTCTGGGGAGGGAGTTAGCCTTCCTCGGTCTGGCTCACTAAGACGAAAAGAAAAAATTAAGGTATGTCCAACAGTGAAAGTTCACAGAAAAGTTTTTAAAACTTCTAGGGACCTTAGGTCTGTCACGATTCACGCAGGGGAAGACAGAGAACTCAAATGTAGGATAAAGAAGACACTAAAATGAAAGTGATGAAACCTCAACAAAAGTACTTTTCCTGTCTAAATTCCTCACAGAGGATGCAGAGACAAAGACACTGGCTTTAGAAATGGAAATAAGAGTGTACTCATCACACTGAGTAAATTAAAATTTTAAATGTTCTACCTATACCTCTCTCCCCTTTGGGTTGTTTCATTAGTAGGAGCAAGAAGAAAATGGTTGGTTTGACAGGCAAAGAAGGGTTTAAGGCAGGAAAGCCTAGTTGCCCACCCCAGGTACAGCTAATATGTTGCTAAGGAGATAGCTCACCATACCAACAACATGGTCCTGGCTATCTGAGGATTTATAAGAAAGGAGGTTATATCACAACTCCATGATAAACTTATCCTGTCAACAGTTAAGGCAAAAGAAGGTACTGATCTCATTGGCTTGAGGGAATGGACAATGCCAAATGTAATGTCTACGGCCTTCTGGAGGACTGACACTACAGATGTAAATATATATGGAACTTGCATCTATTTGCCAAAGTTCTGCTTAGTACCTTTCTTCAGAAAGAAACTGTCTAGAAATGGATTTGAAATCTAAGTGTTCCACATTGGTTCTCCTGGAGCTTATTTTTTATTTATTTTTAAAATACATATTAATTTTTTTACAGATAGGAAGGGAGAGTGATAGTTAGAGAAACATTGATCAGCTGCCTCCTCCTATAATGTGCCTGCAACCAAGGTACATGCCCTTGATTGGAATTGAACCTGTGACCTTTCAGTCCACAGGCCGATGCTCTATCCACTGAGCCAAATTGGTTAGGGCTTCTGGAATTTATTTATTAAACAACTCTAGTTTTGGTCTTTGTGGTGCTAGCCTTGAAAGAATTCTACTTGTGTCTGGCCAGCATGGCTCAGTGGGTGAACATCACCTAAGAACTAAAAGGTCACAGATCGATTCCTGGTCAGGGCATATGCCCAGGTTTTGGGCTCCATGCCCAGTGGGGGGCATGCTGGAAGCAACTGATCAATGATTCTCTCTCTTCATTGATGTTTCTATCCCTCCCTCTTCCTCTTAAAAATCAATAAAGTATATATTAAAAGAATCCTACTTATTTCTCAGATGATGAAAAATGGCATTCCCCACTTATCACTTAAGACTGTGAGCTCGTCACTGTAGTTTGGCATACATAAATCTAAGCAATATGTTCTTAGGTCTTATTTAAACATGTAACTCAAACTAGTAATACACACAGATCTTTAATCCTGAGAGCTTCTCTACCATTTCTGAGGACTTGACAACATGTACCTTTTAAATCAGACACCCTGGATGGTTGGGATAGGCATTCAATTTCTCTACAGGGTAAACTAAGTTATAAAAATCAACCAAAAGTTAGCAGCTGTGCATCACTACAGGATGCCTAGGACCAAACCAGAGAGGGTCGGACCGGCATTGCCATCATTTGTCCATTATCCAGATACCATTGATGACGTGTACACATAAGGAACTGTTTGACATTGAAACTGGGACTCAAGGCTATTGGACATTGAAATTGGGACTCAAACATTTTTTTTTTTCTCTTCTGGGTTTATTTCTAGCCTACAGGGGCAAGATGTTTTTAAAGACAAGAATCAGGGGGTGGGGAGAAAGCAGATGCAGAGGCAAAGAAGCAATGAACAGATTGTCGTGCTACAGTGGGAAGGCAGGGGAGGTGGGGAGGTGGGACCTGTGGGAGATCAACCGAAGGACCTGTATGCATGTGTGTAGGCATAGCCAGTGGATACAGGGCATGGGGGGGAGGGGGGAGATGGGAAAGGGCATATACTAGGGGGTGGGGAGGGCCAGGGAGGGCAATAGGGGGGAAAAAAAAGTTAAAAGGTTAACTACAGTGCAACTAATGAGGAAATAAAATGTTATCTTTTTCCTGGGGGGTGGGGGGAGGAAAAGAAAGTGCATATATAAAGTGTCATCAAAATACTAACATGTCTTTATAACCTGTATTTATATAATTAAATTTAACAAAATTTGTACAAAATGAAAAAAAAA
>PVJN01023387.1:0-32358 GCA_004026805.1 Lasiurus borealis | reverse complement strand
ATAGAGCGTCAGCCTGCGGACTGAAGGATCCCAGGTTCCATTCCGTTCAAGGGCATGTACTTTGGTTGCGGGCACATCCCCAGTAGGGGGCGTGCAGGAGGCAGCTGATTGATGTTTCTCTCTCATCGGTGTTTCTAACTCTCTATCCCTCTCTCTTTCTCTCTGTAAAACATCAATAAAATATATTTTAAAAAAATAAAAATAAAATAAAGCACCTGTGGGGTTATCCTCTTCTAATGAAACAAGGTTTTTAATATCCTCACACAAATATACATATTTAAAATGTCTCATTCCAGGAAGTCTGGTGTTAAATTTGACTCCCTTCCCTTTCCCCCCAGCTTTGAGCAAAAATGTGAGGAAAAAGTGGTCACTGCCTCAGACCAGTTAATATCACAACCTACTTGGTCACCACCAACTTGTAGCGTGACTTCAGACCAACAGACTAAATCTAAGCAAATTTTGCCTCCATGTAAATGAGGACAACGGACTCCATCGCCGTCCTGGACTTCGCTCTGCTGCAAAATTGAAAGCTGAGGAAGTGGTAAAAAAAAAAATAAAAAAAAGTCCAAAGTGAAAGTTCAAGTCCCTCCATAACATGCTGAGCAATGACCAAGGTCTAAATGCCTTGTAAGCAACTCTGTCTCCTACGGGGGGCGCCCCTTTCTTCAAGAATAGTTCCCTTCCTTTAATCATAAGTCACTTCTCAAATATGCTAAATCAATTCTCTCATTTTTTAGTTATTAAAATAAATGAAATGCTTGAACCAACAAGGAGTCACACATCCTAAACTGGAAAAGGTCCCTGTCGGGCTTAAGGTTTGGCTCTAGAAGGAGCTAGGAAGGCAAGCAGAAGAGCAGGGGCTAGCTGGTGGCAAGAGGGAGTGAGGGTGGTGGTAAGAAACACAGTGACTGAGAGGTTCCTTTAAAAGATTCAGAATCCACCTGAGAAGAGGACAAAGAGGAAGTGCTTCTCCAACTACCCAGCCCAGACCATTTCTTTCATCTGTAGGTGACGCTGGCACGTGATGCATCTGTCCTAGAACCCCATGTTTGAATCCGCACCGAAAAGGGATGTGACAGCGGGAAGGTGACCAGGATGGGGAGAGATCTGGACATTGTTCAGGTGAGGAATTTTCAGACTCTGAGGATTTCAAGTTTAGAAACTTATTAGGAGGACTGAGGGACCTCAAGGATCAGATGGAAAAATTAAAGGTCCCTTCAAGCTCCGTTTTCCTATAAGTACAGGGATGGTAGAAGGATCTGGAGATAAGATAAGATAAGGTAGGAGAGTTTTCTTCAAAGCTCTGAAGAATGATGCATGGAGAAAACAATTCTAGTCTTCATCGACCACACTTGGCCACTAAGGAAAGTTATGTATGGCCTCCTTCTCCTCTCTCTCATGTGCAAATACAAGAGATGCCATCAGATGCCAAGGGCATGGAGCCAAGAATTTTCCTTGACTTCAACAAGCAAATATGCCTTTCAAAAACAAAAGACTAATGATTGACCGTCAGTAGAAGGAAATTTAAGGAAACCACGTGATTCAGTCCTGAAAAGGAATGAGGTACTGATGATGCATGTTAAACCTGGATGAACCTAGAAATTATCATGCTACATGAAAGAAGCCAGTCACCCTATTACATGATCCCATTTATATGAAAATCCAGAGTAGAGAAATCTATGGAGACAGGGAGTAGAATTTGGGAAGGGGGAGAAGGAGAGAAGCAGGGGGTGGGTGATAGCTGAAACAGAAGAAGTTTCTTTTTGAGGTGACGAAAATGTTCTGAAACTGACTGTGGTGATGGCTGTGCATATGTGTGAAGATACTATGCACACGTTAAATGAGTGGATGTTATTGTGTGTGAATTATGCCTCAATAAAGCTGTTTAACATGAGAAGGAAAAGGAGAAGGAGGGGGATAAAGAGGAGGAGCAAGAGAAGATGGAGGAGGAAGGGGAGAAGGAGGAGAGGAAGAAGACAACATGGAAGAGTGGCTTGGATGACAGCATCTTGGCAAGAGATACTCTCGCCCCTGTGAGCTGCCACCATGGGTCACTGTATCTCCAGACCTCAGGGAGCCCCAAGGGCACCAGAGACCTCACTCCTATTTGCAACTCCTCGCCACAGAAGATGCCCACGCTCCCAACCATTATAGACGTCTACGGAAGCCACTACAGCGCCCATCCTAGACCTCAGAGCTGCCACTGGCTTTGAATTCCTATGGGAATGGGAGCACGCCCTCTAGCCTACCCATTCCACCACACTCACTTGAGTGCCGTACACAGGGAGGACACTAAGGGAGGGCTTCTTCAGCCTCCTCTGCCCAACCCCCATTCCCGCCCCGTTTGTTTCCTTGCCTAATAGCCCAGGGCCTGTTCCCACCATAGCAGGTGATGGGCACCTCACTCACCTCATCTCCTGCTTCTCCCCAATCACCACCTACTCTGGCAAGCTGCTCCTTCAATACACCACATACACCCTTTACTGTTCTTCTGCCTGTCCCCCCACCCCACACACACACTTCAGTTCTTTGCTCAAATGTTTATGAAGACCAACCTAGCTGCCTCATTTAAAATTATAACCCCTACCCCCTTACCCCTGTCTATTGTTTTCCCACGCACTTCTCACAGCATGTCTTTTCCTTATGAAGTGTATTGTCTGCCTTCTTCCACTATTACTCCATGAGCTGCATGCGGACATCACTTCTGTCTTGTTTTGTTTACTGAGTATATACTTGACACCTAGAACAGTGCCTAGGAACAGCAGGCAAGCAGCAAGTATGTGTTGTCTGAATGAATTCCCTCCAGATAACTCTGCTTCAGCTTTCAGATGAAGTGTGGGGACTATGAACCTTCTGTGAGCCAGGGTTCCTTATTCACAATACAGCTTCTTGACCTTCAGAGCCCCGCTACCTTTCCACCGCTCTAAAACAGGAAGCCCATCTCGCCAAAGCTAAGAGCACTGTCACCACTGGCCTTTCCGACCCCTGCTTCCGAAGCGCCATCAGAAGTCTAGATCTCAGGCGTCCAGCATCTGCCCACCTCCTCCCAGAGCAGTGCCTTCTCCTGGCCAGCTAGATTTTTATCTCTCAAGAGGCTTTCACATCCCATGTTCACCGGTTATCTCTACTAAAACATCATACAATGAGCAAAGAAAACACGAGTAAGCCCACTTGCAAACATGGTAACTAATATTCTCATCTGGTAATTCTTTGTTTGTTCACGCTTTCCTCCACAAGACTATGAACTCAGGAGCAGAGACCAGGCGTGCCCTGGGCACCATCTGAAAACACATTTAGGTGCATATTCTCCCTCAGCGTGCATTGCAAGGGCTCCTTAGCTGTCTCTACTCTCATCACTGTCGCATGCTTCCTCCTAAATCGCAGTGAGTGCGTGACTTGCCAAGTGTTCACACCCCATGAGCCAAGAGGAACCCAAAGGTTCATCAGCCTCCTGGTTCCTTGGGGTGGATAGATACCCAGGGGTCCCCCTTCTCCAGAGTGCTGCAAAGGACAGAGGAAAAGTAAAGCTATGAGAGAATCCAAGATGGCGGCATAGGTAAACACCTAAACTGCTGCCTCCCACAACAATTTCAAAACCACAGCTAAAAGACAGAATGGACATCATCCAGAACCACAGGAAAGCTGGATGAGTGGAAATTCTACAACTAGAGGGAAAGAGAGGGGCTCAGAGAGACCCAGAGGAGCTGCAAAAAGCTGAGGTACAGAGACGCGAGCATGGAGAGAGCGAGTGTCAGAGTACCTGGCTGGCTTTCTCTGGCAGGAGGGAAATGGAGACTCTCAAAGGCATTAAGCCCCTTATTCTTCTATACTAAACCCTAGATCCAGCCGAAACTCATACGGGGGGAGTTTGGACTGTGAAGAGGGAGAGGTGCACGGAAATTTAGGGGAGTCGCAAAAGATCAGAGGTCTGGTGACAGGCACGGCACTGCGTGCAGAGGACAGACTGCTGATTGAGCCGTTGGCTTTCTCAAGTGGGCAGGAGACAGACCCTCCCAACTGCGCCACTTCTAACTTCACTGAACCCCTGTTTCGGGTGAAACCCTGGGAACCTAGACTCGTGTGGTCCTGGAGTGCAGGGGAGCCTTTCTAGAGGCACTGTGTGTGCGCACAAGGACCGCTCCAGTGATTACCCAGTCACGTAAGACTCAGGGGCCATGGAGGGAGGGGCCGACTGGAAGGCAAGGCGGTCCCTTAAGTCCTGAGACTCCACCCATCCCAAGCTCAACAGAGAGGCTTCTGCGGTTTTGCAAGTCCGGTATGATAGGCTGAATCCAACACAGAAGTGAAAATGTGGAGACAAGGGAAGGGATCACAAACAAAAGAAATGGAGGAAAACAAACAACTGGATATAGAGTTCAAAACCACGGTTATAAGGTTTTTCAAGAATATGCTATAAGAGTTGGATAAAGTTAGCGAGAGCCAAGAGGAGATGGAAAAGGACCAACTAGAGATGGAAAAGGACCAACCAGAAATTAAACATACACTGACTGAAATAAAAAAATATACAGAGTCCTAACAGCAGACTAGAGAAAGGCAAGAATCAAGTCAAAAATTTGAAATATAAAGAAGCAGAAAACACTCAACTGGAAAAGCAAGAAGAAAAAAGAATCCAAAAATGTGAATATAATGTAAGGAGACTCTGGGACAGCTTCAAGCGTACCAACATCAGAATTGTGGGGGTGCCAGAAGAAGAGAGAGAACAAGATACTGAAAACCTATTTAAAGAAATAATGACTGAAAACTTCCCACATCTGGTAATAGAAATAGACTTACAAGTCCAGAAAGCACACAGAACCCCATATAAAAGGAATCCAAAGAGGACTACACCAAGACACATCATCATTAAAATACCAAGAGCAAAAGACAAAGAGAGAATATTAAAAGTAGCAACGGAAAAACAGTTTATTACCTACAAGAGAGCACCCATACGTCTGTCAACTGATTTCTCAACAGAAACGATGCAGGCCAGACGGGAGTGGCAAGAAATATTCAACGTGATGAACAGCAAGAACCTACAACCAAGAATACTCTATCCAGCAAAGCTATCATTCAGAATACCAGATAAAGAGCTTCACAGATATTTTAAAAAAAGCTAAAGGAGTTCATCAACTTCAAACCGGTATTACATGAAATGCTAAAAGGTACTCTTGTAGAAGAGGAAGAAGAAAAAAGTAAAAGCCAAAACATTATGAACAACAAATACATGTCTATCAACAAGTGAACCTAAAAATTAAGTGAATTAAAAGTTTGATCAACAGCATAAACTGGTGAATATAATGAAATCAGGAGCACATAAAGGGAGTGGACTGATAATTCTCAGGGGGAAAGGGATGAAGGGTGTACAGGGAGAGACTGGACAAAAATCATACACCTGTGAATGAGGTCAATGGGAGGGAGGTAAGGGCAGAGGGAAAGGTGGGAGTTGGGTGGAGGGGAGCTATGGAGGGGAAAAAATAGAAACAAATGTAATAATCTGAATAATAAAGATTTAATTTTTTTTAAAAAAAGGTAAAGCTACATGAATGGTGTTCCTAGGTCCCCATGGAAATTCCAGAGGAAAATCAAAGCCTAGGGCAGAAGCAGCAGGCTGGAGGCCTCCAGGGCCGCTGCCTGAGCTCTCCAGGGGCCGACCTGGGACTGCCGGGGCGCCCCCTATCGGCCCGAGAAGCGTCTCGCCGGCGCCGACAGGTCGGCTTTCTGCCTTTTTTCCACTGGGACTCTGGGTTCGCACGCAAAGTTGGACGAAGCGGGGGGGAAACGACCCTCAGCAGGTCCGAGAGCTGGTGACGGGGCAGAAAAGCAGCCTGGGAAGTTGGGGACAGACAGAGGAGGGTGCGGCAGGGGCTGCAAAGACGCGCGCACCAGGCTGGGAAGGGGACGGGGCCGTCGGGGCGGGCGGTTTGCAGCCACTGGAGGAAAGAAGAGAAAGAACTCGGATCCTGCCCCAAAGAGGCCCCACCGAGGGGGGAGCCGGCGGCGCTGGGAGGGCTGCGGGGGAAACAGGGGGACAGAGAGCGCGAGAGGGGAGAGGGGGCACCCCGCGCCGGTGCCCGCTACGCACCTGAGGCTGCCATGCCGCGGGCGCAGCGCTCATGCCCGGCGCTCCGAGCGCGCGGGGCCGGGGCCGGGGCCGGGCCGGGCCGGGCGGGGCGTCCCTGCACGCGGGGCCGGGGGTGCGGGCTGTGCTCGGCGGCACCGGCCGCGGCTCTGACGCTTCCTCCCTCCGGGCAGCGGCGCTTCTCGGCGAGGGCGTGTCCACAGGGCCCGCCCGCCCACCCTCCGCGCCTGCGGGGCTCACCCGGCACCTGCACCCCGCGGGCCGGCCGTTGCGCAGGGGAAGTGAGAATCCGCGTCCCGGCCTCCGCTCCCCCCCGGCACTCAGGGTGGGGACGGGGCCAGGGGCTTCCGACCACGGGCGCCCACCCCCCTGGGCATCAGCCCTATCCTATCTCCACCGCAGGGCAGCCCGAGGGTGGAGCTCCGTGCAGGACCCCCGTCACCTCTGGAGGAGGGTGGAAAGGTGGAGAGGGGATGGTGGGCACAGCTGGCCAAGACAGCTCCCCTCCCCTGGGGCTTGGGCAGGAAAGGGGAAGGGGCTTAGGAAGGGGAAGAGCCACTTTGCCTGGCACCTGGCCCCTGTGCTTGGCGTTGCCCTTGGTTACCCTCCAGTGACCTTTGGGTAACTCCCCGGACCTGGTCCCCTGGCGGCACGTGAATGTGA
Organism: Lasiurus borealis; assembly: GCA_004026805.1. Lineage (NCBI taxonomy): Eukaryota > Metazoa > Chordata > Mammalia > Chiroptera > Vespertilionidae > Lasiurus > Lasiurus borealis. Next base: position 25,616 of record PVJN01023387.1, on the reverse strand, counting down.
ATGATCAGGTCCTATGGTGGGTGATGATATAATTGTCTTTTTGTCTTGAAGGCACGGGAGGCAGCACCCATCATGGTCTTGGTGGCAGAGCTGAAGAAACGAGCCAAAAACTGCATCTTCTCAGACTCCTCCAGGGAGACCAGACTCCCGAGTTCCCTAAGGGCCTGAGTCCCGAGGCAGAGCTCTGGCTGAAGTCCTGGTCCTCCCTCCGCCTGCCCCTGTCGCGGATCTGTCTGGCCTCTTGGATCTTCAACAATGCAGGGTCCCCAGGATGGGTCCGGGGATGAAGGGACCAGAAACATAAACAGAATGTTTGGGGGGCCCCTCGTCCTTTTTCTGCTGCTGCGTCACCAGTTACCACAAACCTACTGACCCGGGAGGTCGTACCGTTACCCTCACACTGCTCCGCATTGCAGAAGTCCAGCCTGGGTGGCTCTGGGTAAGACCCAGGGTCGGCAGGTTGGAGGCCTGGCAGGAGGCTCCAGGAGAGAACCCACTTCCTTGTGTTTATCAGTTCCAGAGAGGACAGACACTGGCTGGTGGCCTCCTTCAGTTCAAGGCCAGTAACAGAACATCTGACTCCGCTTCCCGGGACATCACATTTCTCTCTGACCCTCTCATCTGCCTCCCTCTGTCTCTTTTGAGGATGCTAATGATTACACTGATCCTACCCAAAGAGTCCAGGAAAATCTCCCTATTCTAAGGTCAGCTGACTAACAACTTCAATACCATCTATAACCTTAATTCTTTTTTTTCTATGTAACATAACATATACACAGGTTCTAGGGGTTAGGACATAGACATCTCTGGGGTCAGGAGAGGGCATGACTCTGCCTTCCATAGGCCTGGAATTCCAAAAGAGATGAGCTTGCTACCTGCTATACCGTACACCTACTCCATATGTTCAGGACTTCTCTGCCCTTTAGACTAGGTTAGACACATACACACACACACACACACACACACACACACACAGAAACATGCACTGTCACAGACATGTTCTCTTCTTTAGTAAAAATTACATAGGTATTTTTGTGCAATTACTTATTTAAATTTGTGTCTCCTCCTTTCAACCCTAAGCCCATCAGAGGGAGGCATGACCCAAGCCTACCTTTTTCACTATGGAACTTGCAGCACTTGGAGCCAAACTTGACGCAGAAAATATGCTTAGAAAGTATTTGAATGAATGAATATGACCAGGAAATCCTTAAACTTGAGACAGAAAGATAGAATGGACTTTTCAGGCACTGAAAATCTTGAAACCTTAGGCTTGGAGGAGGGGAATCTAAGATGTCAAAATAAAAGCCATCAGAGTAAGGAAAATGGTGACCTGGAGTTTGGAAATGTTGAGTTTGGGATGCCCCTAGGATATCTGGGGGCCATGTCATTGGAGAAGAGAGAGCTGGGGCTTAGAATCTGGATGGAATGCCACCCTTGGAATTAAAACTGCGTGAGTGAGTGAGTGAGTGAGTGAGTAACTGAGTGAGTGAGTGAGTGGGGAATAAAGAATAGAGAGCAAGAACCCGACCTCCAGGGCAGAGCCACGGGGAAGGGCCATGCTCAGGGGCCAGAGAAAGAAACGTTTGCAAAGATTGCAGAGTAACCAAAGAGGTGGGAGGAGAGGCAGGCCGGAAAAACCAGGAAGCCAAGGAAGGAGGATTTTGAGGAGAAGCTTGTAAGCAAGGTTGACCACTGTGAGGGGTCGTAAGAATAAGATTTGACATAAAATAACCGGTCGCTGTGGTCACCAATAACATCTGGGAGAACAACCTGGGACCGCAGAACCCGGACTGCTGAAAGATGGAGAGAGAGAGAGAGAGAGAGAGAGAGAGTGAGTAGGTGATGAGGAAGGCAGCTGGGATGGGATCAGAGATCTGAAAAGAAAGACTGGGGTCCCAAATTCTCATCTCGGTCTTTAAATCCTCTCCAAGCCCACTTTGGGATGTTGGGCAAGCTGTAAACTCCAAAAATCCTCCGTTTCCTCATGTGTACAGAGGTCATTCCAGTTCAGAAATATTAGTTCCCTACCCTGTACAATGCCCTATTTGGAGAACCTTGCTTGAGCACTGGTCTCCTAGGTTCTATACTCTCCTGCACCCTCCCTCACCCTTTTCTCCAACCCGAGGGCCTGGCTGGCCTCTATTCCTTGTCAGAGTCCTTTCTACTGAAGGTATATTCATCTATTTGCGGTCATCTCCTCTGATCACACATACCCCCACCCCGCTGTCCAAATGCCTGGTCTTCCTTTCAGCTCCATATGTTAGGGAGTGAGGGCACTTTTCTGCTTCCTCAGCAAGAGAATCGTTGAAACAAAAGCATGCTTCCATGTGTTGCATGCAAATACTTGTTACAACTGTTCGAGGGTGTGTGATGGTTGTGGATGAGGTCTTGAGTGCTAAATCACCTGTCCAAGCGCTGAACACTCCCACTGCTGCACGGCATCGACCTCTGGAATTTGGCCACGAAAGGGACTCAGAGGCCAACATTTCCTTAGGGAGATGACATAAGTAATCCCTGACCCTGGCAATTCTATCAGTTTTTTTGTAGAGCAATTGGGGTTCGGTGTGGGGAACTGGTGTCTGTGTCTGCATCTCCATTGGATGGTTCCTGTAGAACATGGAGGGGAGTGAGGCTGCCCCCACCCCCGAAGGGCCCTGCTCTGCCCCTGTGCATGGCTCTTGGGGAAGGCTCTGCACTCAATCCCTTCAGTATTGAGTGGCCCACAGATGAGTTCTAGGCAGTACGGAGAAGCTGGACTTGGCTGCTGCCCAACAGTCTTGTTGGCTTGGCAAACATGTAGAGCCATAGAGATGAACACATGTCATCTAAGGAGCAGAGGGGTGAGGAAGAGGGAAGAAATACCTGTTTCTTATGTCTTCCAAATGCTATAGCACCATCTCTCATGCCTGGGGATCAGAGCCTTTTGCCTGTTATCGAGACCTCACTTGCACCTGGCTGGCACAAGAGGGCACCATTGCAACTAATCCCTTACTATGGTGCTGTTCTCAGAACGTCCACAAGAGGGCGCTATAGCAAACCCTCCCTACAGGGCAAGAGTTGGGGGCAGAACTAGGATTAGAATCCTGATCCTGATTCCTACCCTGGTCTTCTGTTTATTTGCTTGCTGGTTGTTTGTTTGGGGGGATAGAGATACTTTTATGAAACCTTAGTCATATTTTGGACACAATTTTAAATTTAATTTTACTTGAATTTCACAAAAGGAAAAGAGAAGTTGATGGAATTGCTGAATTCAAATAACTATTTCCTCTAGACAAGAGATACTTCCCCTAAAATATCCCTTCAAGATTAAAAAAAGAAACTGTGAGAACATTAAAGGTTGAAGTCATTATGATTTTTTCCAAGGACATATTTTCATTTTTGTTTGTATAGACTGACCTCTTGCTGGGAAAGATGAGGTCGTTGGCCCAGCCACACCAGCATGAACACACTGTTCTGAAAATATTAAAGCCCTTCTGTACCAGTTGGTAAATATCAGCCACCGGACTATCCCCAGGGATCTCCCTCTCTCCCACCTCCAGGGCCAACCCAACTCCAACTCCCATCACCCCAGGACCCAGAGTTACAGGGGAAAGGGGACTCTAGTCCCTTCTCCCAAAGGCCTTCAACAGGCACCACTTTGGCCCTGAGCAGCTTAGCGTCCATCTGTTTTACACAATGGCCTCAGGTAAGGCTTTGTCTGTTCGAAGTTTTCAGTGTGGAAAGTGATTGAAAACCCCTGCTCAAGGTCAGCCCTCAGGTCCTGGCAGGTTTGCACAGTCCTGGATTTCTGAGAACGGAGGCCTTTCTCCCCAGGACACTACTCCTTATGAAGTCAAGTGCGTGTCTTCATCCTGGTATGATCCAAATGGCCAAAGACACAGGCTTGGGGGTATTACAGAGACTGCCTCTGAGCCGGCTGCAAAGGGGATGAGGCAGCAGGTGCTGGAGCCCAGGCTTAAGTGGAGGTGGCAGGAAGGGGGTGGGCTTTGCTCCATCATCTCCCTGGGACCCAGAGCTACAGGGGAAAGGGGACTCTGGTCCCCTCTCCCAGGCGCCCTCAACAAGCACCACTTTGCCCCAAGCAGCTTAGTTTCCATCTGTTTTATAATATGGCCTTTTTTTTTTTTTTAATCTTGAAGGGATATTTTAGGGGAAGCGTCTCTTGTCTAGAGGAAATATTTATTTGAAAAATTTTTCTTTTGTGAAATTCAAGTAAAATCAGGTAATGCATTGTTTGCAGAAAATACTTAGTGAGAAAACCATTTGAACTCTCATGCTCAAGGGCAGCCCTCAGGCCCTTGCAAGCATGCATGGCCCTGGACTTTTTTATTGTTGAAGGATTGTCCCCTTCCCCCCACGCTGGCCCCCATCCAGTCCACCCCAACCCCAGGCCTTCACCTCGCTATTGTCTGTGTCCATGCGTCACGCAGATGTGCATAACAAGGTCTTTGGTTGATTACCTCCCACCCACCTACCCTCCCCCGCCTTCCCTCTGAGATTCCGCATTCTGTTCCCTGCTTCCTTGTCTCTGGATCCAGTCCGTTCATTAGGTTCCACATGAGTGAGATCATGTGATGTTTGTCTTTCTCCGACTGGCTTATTTCGCTTAGCATAGTACTCTCCAGCTCCCTTCATGCTGTCTCAGAGGGTAAGAGATTCTTCTTTTTTACTGTTATCTACTAGTCTTACATGGTATAAATGTGCCACAGCTTTTTTTATCCACTCATCTACTGATGGGCACTTGGGAGGTTTCCAGATCTTAGCTATTGTAAATTGTGCTGCTACGAACATGGGGTGCATACATACTTTCTTTTTTTTGTAACGTATTGTTAATGATTTCAGAGAGGAAGGGAGAGGGAGAGATAGAAACATCAATGATGAGAGAGAATCATTGACCAGCTGCCTCCTGCATGCCCCACACTGGGGATTAAGCCCACAACCAGGGCATATGCCCTGATCAGGAATCAAACTGTGATCTGGTTCATAGTTTGATGCTCAACCACTGAGCCATGCTGGCTGGGCTGCATACATTCTTTCTGATTGATATTTCGGGTTTTTTAAGATATATTCCTAGAAGTGGGATCACTGGGTCAAATGGCAGTTCCATATTTAATTTTTTGAGGAAACTCCATACTGTTTTCCATAATGGCTGCACCAGTCTGCATTCCCACCAGCAGTGTACTAGGATTCCCTTTTCTCCACATCATCGCCAGCACTTGTGATTTCCTTATTTGTTGATAGCAGCCATTCTAGCAGATGTGAGGTGATACCTCATTGTCATTTTAATTTGCATCTCTCTGATGATCAGTGACTTTGAGCATTTCCTCATATCTCTTCGCCATCTATATGTCCACTTTGGAGAAGTGTCTATTTAGGTCCTCTATCCATTTTTTTTTATTGGATTGTTTGTCTTGCTTTTATTGTTGTATGAGTTCCTTATATATTTTGGATATTATCCCTTTATCAGATGTGTCATTACCAAATATGTTCTCCCATACAGTGGGCTCCCTTTTTGTTTTGTTGATGGTTTCTTTTGCTGTGCAGACACTTTTTATTTTGATGAAGTCCCACTTGTTTATTTTCTCCTTAGTTTCCTTTGCCCTAGGTAGGAGATGTATCCATAAACATATTGCTTCCAGAGATGTCTGAGATTTTGCTGTCTATGGTTTCTTCTATTGATTTTTATGGTTTCCGGCTTACATTTAAGTCTTTTATCCATTTTTACTTTATTCTTGTGCATGGTGTAAGTTGGTGGTCTAGTTTCAGTTTTTTGCATGTATCTGTCCAATTTTCCCAACACCATTTATTGAAGAGATTCTCTTGACTCCATTGCATGCTCTTGCCTCCTTTGTCAAATATTGAGCACAGTAGTCATTTTCTGTGGTCTCTGTTCTGTTCCATTAATCTGCTGGTATATGCCTGTTCTTGTGCCAGTACCAGGCTATTTTGATTACAGTGGTTTTGTAGGAAAACTTGCAATTTGGTATTGTGATTCCTCCAACTTTGTTCTTTCCCAAGATTGCTACAGCTATTCAGGATCTCTTTTGGTTCCATATCAATTTTTGGCATATTTATTCTAGATCTGTGAAATATGCTGTTGGTATTTTTTTTTAAATATGTTTTATTGATTTTTTACAAAGAGGAAGGGAGAGAAAGAGAGAAACATCAATCAGCTGCCTCCCACACACCTCCCACTGGGGATGTGCCCACAACCAAGGTACATGCCCTTAACCAGAATCAAACCTGGGACCCTTCAGTCCACAGGCCGACACTCTATCTAGGTTAGGGCATATGCTGATGGTATTTTAATAGGGATTGTATTGAATCTGTAGATTGCCTTGGGTAGTATGGGCATTTTAATGATGTTAATTCTATCAAGCCGTGAACACAGTGAATTCTTTCACTTGTATCTTCCTCTGTCTCTTTTTTCAGTGTCCTGTGGTTTTCCAAGTATGAATCTTTTACCTCCTTGGTTAAGTTTATTCCTAAGTATCTTAATTTTTTTGTTGCAATGGTAAATAGAATCGCTTGTTTAGTTTCTCTTTCTGAGAATTCATTATTGGTGTATAAAAAAAAAGCCATTGATTTCTGGGTGTTGATTTTGTATCTTGCTACATTGCCAAATTCATGTATTAAATCTAGTAATTTTATGGTGGAGTCTTTAGGGTTTCTATGTAATCTGAGAAAAAATGAGAGTTTTCTTCCTCCTTCCCAATCTTGTCTGATAGCTACAGCTAGCACTTTCAGTACTATATTGAATAGGAGTGTGAAAATAAGCATCCCTGTCTTGTTCCTATTCTTAAGGGAAATGGTTTTAGTTTTTGCCATTGAGTATGATATTGGCTATAGGTTTATCATATAGGCCTTTATCATGTTGAGATATGATTCCTTTATTCCCATTTTGAGAGATTTTATTTAAAAAATGGGTGTTGAGAGAATCCAAGATGGCGGCATAGGTAAACACCTACACTGCTGCCTCGCACAACAATTTCAAAACTACAACTAAAAGACAGAACAGACATCATCCAGAACCACAGGAAGGCTGGCTGAGTGGAAGTTCTACAGCTAGAGGGCAAGAGAGGGGCTTACAGAGACCCAGAGGAGCCGCAAAAAGCTGAGAAATCAACTCCAAGACCAAGTGGCCTCCTGCAACAGAGAGGAACTGACAGGTCTGCGCCAAACACGAAGGCAAGGGGAGAAACAGTCCACAGATGGAAGACGACGACGAAGCCTTGCCATGTGAGCCGCTAGCAGCTGAGCATCGCTACAGGATGCCCAGAACCAAACCAGAGAGGGTCAGACCGGTATCGCCACCATTTGTCCAGTATCCAGATACCATGGATGACATGTACACATAAGCAACTGTCTGACATTGAAACTGGGTCTCAAAGCTATCGAACATTGAAATTGGGAGTCAATCATTTTTTTTTCTTTTGCTCTGGTGGGTTTATTTCTAGCCTACAGGGGAAAGATGTTTTTAAAGACAAGAATCAGGGGGGAGGGTGGGGAGAAACAGACCCAGAGGCAAAGAAGCAATGAACAGACTGTCATGCTACAGTGGGAAGGCAGGAGAGGTTGCGGGGAGGGGCCTATAGGAGATCGATGGAAGGACTTGTATGCATGTATGTGGGGGGGTAGCCAGTGGATACAGGGCAATGGGGGAAGGAGTGGGAGAGGTGGATGGATGAGGGCATGTACAAGGGGGTGGGGAGGGCAATAAGGGGAAAAATAATAAATGAATAAATAAATTTAATAAATAAATAAATAAATAAATAAATAAATAAATAAATAAATAAAATGGGTGTTGGATTTTGTCGAATGCCTTTTTTGTGTCTATTGATATGATCGTGTGATTTTTGTCTCTCCATTTGCTTATGTGATGCATCACATTTATAGATTTGCAAATATTGTAGCAGCCTTGCATCCCTGGAATAAATCCCACTTGGTCATGGTGTAGGATCTTTTTCTTATATTTCTGGATCCAATTAACTAATATTTTATTGAGGCTTTTAGCATCTATGTTCATCAGGGATGTTGGCTTATAACTATCTTTATTTGTAGTGTCTTTACCTGGTTTTGGAATTAGAATAATGCTGGCCTCATAGAGAAAGCTTGGAAGTGTTCCTTCCTCAGATTTTGTGGAATAGTTTGAGGAGTAGAGGTTTTAGTTCTTCTTTGAATGTTTGGTAAAACTTTCCCGTGAAGCCATCTGGAGCTGGGCTTTTGTTTGCTGGTAATATTTTTATTGCTGCTTCTATTTTATCAGTTGTTATTGGCCTATGCAGGTTTTCTGATTCGGTTTTTGGAGATTGTATTTTTCTAGGAATTTGTCCATTTCACCCACATTGTCCAGCTTGTTGGCATATAGTTGTTCATAGTATTCTTTTGGCAATTCTTTGTATTTCGGTGGTGTCAGTGGTTACTTCACCACTTTCATGTCTGATCTTACTTATTTGGGTACTTTCTCTTTGTTTCTTGATGAGTCTGGCTAACGGTTCATCAATCTTGTTTATCTTTTCAAAAAATCAGCCTTTGGTTTCATTGATTTTTTTTTTTTTTTTGGTATTGTTTTTTTAGTCTCTGTGCCCTTTATTCTGCTCTAATCTTTATTATTTCCTCCCTTCTGCTTACTCTGGGCTTTTCTTGTTGTCCTCTTTCTATTTCTTTACATTGTAGGGAGAAGTAGTTTATTGCTGATTTTTCTTGTGTTTTTGAGGTAGGCCTGTGGTGCTATGAACTTCCTTCTCAGGACTGTTTTTGTGGTGTCTCAGAGATTTTGAGTTGTTGTGTGTTCATTTTCATTTGTTTCTAGGAAGATTTTTTCTTCCTTGATGTCATTGGTAACCCATTCATTTTTTAATAACATGCTATTTAGCATCAATGTGTTTGTTTTGTGTTTTTTTAATCCTTACCTAAGGATATTTTTCCATTGATTTTTAGAGAGAGTGGAAGGGAGAAAGAAAGACAGAGAGAAATATCAATGTGAGAGAAACACATCAATTGGTTGTCTTCTACATAAGCCCTGACTGGCAACCGAGGTATGTGCCCTTGACCAGAATCGAACCAGGGACCCTTCAGTCCACAGGCCAACGCTCTATTCACTGAACTAAACCGGCTAGGGCAGCCTCCATGTGTTTGAATACTTTTGGGTGTTTTTACTGTAGCTGATTTCTAATTTCATTCCACTGTGATCTGAGAAGATGCTTGATATGATTTCAACCCTCTTGAACTTGTAGAGACTTGTTTTGTGTCCTAATATGTGGTCTGCCTTTGTGAATGACCTATGTACACTTGAGAAGAATGTATATTCTGCAGCTTTGGAGTAAAATGTTCCATAAATGTCAATTAAATCTCTCTGATCCAGCATGTCTTTTAGAGTCACTGTTTTCTTGTTAATTTTTGTCTGGAGGATTTAGCCAGTGGAGTCAGCAGGGTGTTAAAGTTCCCCAACCCCTTATTTTGTGTTACAGTTATACATATAGTCCTATATAATAAGAGGACGATATGCAAATTGACCCTAACAGCACAATGACCAGTCGCTATGATGTGCACTGACCACCAGGAGGCAGATGCTCAATGCAGGAGCTGCACCCTAGTGGTTAGTGTGCTTCCACAGGGAGTGCTCTACTCAGCCACAAGCTGGGCAGATGGCTGCAGCATTGGCAGGAGTCTTTCCTGCTTCTACAGCAGCACTAAGGATGTCCTACTGGAGATTTAGGCCTGCCCTGTGGTGAACAGGCCTAAGCCGCCAGTCGGACATCCCCTGAGAGCTCCTGGGCTTCCATAGGGATATATAACTGTCAGCTTAGGCCCAATCCCCTGGAGAGTGGGTCTAAACCAGCAGGTGGACATCCCCCGAGGTGTCCCAGACTGTAAGAGGATGCAGGCCAGGCTGAAGGACCCCCCGAGTGCACGAATTTTCATGCACAGGCTTCTAATACTTATATGTTCATGATATTAACATTCATAAGACAATATTATCCCTTTTTCATCAAATGTTGTCTTGATACATGTTATTTTAAATGAATTAAAAGGGAAAATAATCATTTACATTTTCACATTTATTCCACTTCTGGTACATGTCCATGTACTGACTAAAATCATCTCTTAAACCAGCTAATATCATTTTAGTAGCTATAACATGGAATCAGAGGTGTCCTTACATAATAATTAAGACCACTGGCTACATTAAAACAAGAGTCAGGCTGAGACCGATTTGGCTCAGTGGATAGAGCCTCAGCCTGCGGACTGAAAGGTCCCAGGTTCAATTCTGGTCGGGGGGCATGTACCTTGCTTGCTGGCACAACTCCAGTAGGGGGTGTGCAGGAGGCGGCTGATTGATGTCTCTCTCTCATCGATGTTTCTGACTTTCTATATCTCTCCTTTCCTCTCTGTAAAAAATCAATAAAAATACATTAAAAAAAAAAGAGTCAGATGTTTGAGCAGAGTTTACTCTCTTGCTCTCTCCTTTCTGAGGTGACCCTCCTCACTTTCCAGGTACTGTATCCTCTGACCCTTCAAGACAGTTGGACAATGTTTGATCCACCTGGATTTTAGCTGCCGCAGAGGGCATGAGCTCAGGCCAGCTGCCTAGCAAAAAGCTATAAAACTGAGAAACCCAGTGCTGTTCTCTTCCCTCCAATGCCTGCCTGTTTTTAGTGACCCTCTAGTGCTTTAGGTACTTGCTGTTTCCGTTTGTCTTGTCCAGAGTTTATGGTGCTACCTGTGAAAGGGTCCAATAATAGCTACTCCTCTATTGTTGGATACTAAAATCACCAGCATCTTGAGCCCAATGAAGAAATAGATCAGCTGGACAGTTGCCTGAGGTGCCACTCTGTAAGGAATGCTAACACATCACAGGAATAAATCAGAAAAATGGCGCCAATTGCCTTAGCCAGTGTGGTTCAGTTGGTTGGGTTGTCATCCTGTATACCTAAAGGTGGTAGGTTCAATTCCTGGTCAGAGTACATACCCAAGTTGCAGGTTCAATCCCCAGTCAGAGCGCATAACAGGAAGCAATGGATTGGTTTCTCTCTCACATTGATGTTTCTCCCTCTCTCTCTCATATCAATAAAAAAATAAAGATTAAAAAAAGAAATATGGCACCAATTAACTTAAGCTTCCATAGATTACTCCTTATATAATTAATAGATGAAATGCAAATTGTTTCCTCTGATCCTTAAGTAAACCCATCTCTCAAGTGGAGATTTAAAAAACTAAGAAGTCAATTGATCCAGACATGCCTGTAGGTCAACACACATATATCTCACTCATTCTTTTAAAAAGTTTGTGTAATACTACACAGTACTATAATATATGAAGTCTCCTCTACTGACAGAAGTTTACGTTAGAAGTTATTATTTCAGGTTAGATTTATCTTTTTGCCTCTGCAAAGCTATGGTACATTTTCTTAAACGTATTTCTTTATGTACTGTTGTTATTCTTTCTGTAGATGGATTACAAAAAGCAAGATTGCCAGATTGAAGGATATATGCATTTTTTAATTCATAATGTTAGAATATTTTCCAGAGAGGCTTTATAAATTCATATTCCTCACCCATTTTAATAGTCTCATCAGCCTTTATTATTTTTGCCAATCTAATAGATCAAAATGCTATACCCTTTATTGTTTTAATTTGTATTTTCTTGAATACCATTTAGGTTGAGAATCTTTTCGTATCCTTGATGATTTACACTTTTTTTCTGGAAGTGTCTACTGATGTGCTTGATCCAATTCAAATTGGATTGTCTTTTATAAAATTGGTTTGTAGGAACTATGGTCATTAGCAACATTTGTCCTTTGTCATCTACATTTTTAGTATGTATTTCGTCATCTGTCTTTTGACTTTGCTTATAGTATCTTTGGCTGTTCATTTTTAAAGAGGTGATATATGACTATTAAGTTTAGGTCAGTGGTTCTCAACCTTTTTAAAACCATGATGCTTTAATACAGTTCTTCATGTTCCGGTGACCTCCAACCATAAAATTATTTTCATTGCTACTGTAATTTTGCTACTGTTATGAATTGTAATGTAAATATCTGTGTTTTCTGATGGTCTTAGGCTCTACAGCAGCAGTTCTCAACAGGTTGAGAGCCACTAGCAGGGTCACCTAAGACCATCTAGGTGGTGACCATTAGGCTATCTGGGTTTAATCTTTTGCTTTAGAAGGTCTTCTATACTTTACGATTTTATAAAATAGTAGATACACTTGTATCTAATATTTCTATATCTCATATTTAGATTTTTAATCCATCTGGCATTTATGTGGGATAGAAGTGTAACCATGTTTTCTTCCAGATGGATAGTCAGTTCTGCCAGCATTATATATGAAGTAATTTATCTTTCCCCTCTAAATGAAATGTTATTTTTATTAAGTCCTCATTTAAATTTGCTTCTGCACTCTTTATTAGGTTCTTCTTATATTATAGTTATTCACTGCTTTACGTTCTTAGGTAAGCAATTTTATAGAGTGCACTTATACAAACCGAGATGGTATAGCCCACTCTACACCTAGGATATATGGTATAGTCTATTACTCCTAGGCTACAAATCTGTACAGCATGTTACTATACAAAACAACATGAGGTTACAGCATAAGAGTAAACAATGCAATTAAGAGATGTGGCATACAGTTTTATAGAAAACATTTTTCCATGTCTATAAGTAAAAGAATAACAATAAAAAGTATAGTAAATGCATAAACCAGCAACATAGCAGTGTATCATCATTATCAAGTATTATGTTTTATATACAGTATAGTTGTATGTGTCATACAGTTCAATTTTTCTCTCCTAAGTTCCAGAGATATATCTCTAACTGAGCTATATCTTTAACTAGACATTTAAACCTCAACATTTCCAAAACTAAAATCTATACACCAGTCCTGAAAGTCTCCGTCTTGTAGCACACCACCACCCACCTACCTCAGCCAAAAGCCAGGGACATCCTCTCTTTCTCTCTCTCCCTCACCACCCAGTCCAGTTCCCATGTCCAATAAATATAATTTTTTTTGCTGCTTTGATTGCATTCTCCTCTCTCCACCCCCACTGCCCCATGTCCTAATTCAAATTCCATCATTTCTTCTCTGGATCCCTGGGTCAATCCCCTACCTGGTCTTCCCACCTACAGTCTTTGTTCCTACCTTCTATTTTCCGCAAGAACCTGTGCTATTTTCTATTCTTCCTCACCGTCTTCTCCCTCTGCTCCTCCCTCCCCATCAACAACCACTCTCTGCTTGAAACTTACAGTTCCCGTTCATGTGCCTTGCTGTTTCACTTTCACACCTCATACCTGACATTGAGACTGTCCCCCTTTCCCCCCTTCCTCAGGCCTCAGGCCAGAGAGCCTCCCTCTGGTTAGCTTTCCCAATTTATCTTCGCTCCCTCTCATTTCCCCGCCCCCCCTCCTTGCTACTCCAGCGTGCAGGACTCTGGTGGATTCTATTGCCTGTCTCCCCCAGGAGACAGAGAGCTCCCGGGGGCCCAGACTGTGTTTTGTCCACCATTGGACCCCCGCGACCTGCTACATCATAGATGCTCAGAAAATGTTGGCCAAAGAAATGAATAGATGCCTGAAGGTCAAGAACAGAGAGGGACAGAAGAGACAGAATTTGAGAAAGTGAGTGTTTGTTTGCCTTGAGTCATTGGGAAGCTTCAGGGTAAAGGGGTGTGTGTTTTTAACACTCTGAAATATTGATATACTAAATAAATATACAGACATAGTAAGTAAACCTATAGTTAACTGTTATTCTTAATATATTAAATTATTATTAATAATTGAATATTATTATTCAGAAATATTTCTAATTATATTTGTTTTTTTTTCTATTTATATTTATAAATACATTATCAATCAATCTATTTACTAAAAAAAGAGTTTGGAAGAAAACATATCTAAATATATGGAGTTGAAATGAGATTATAGATGACTTTCCTTCTTCTAATTTTTCTGATAAAAAATGTATGAATTGGGCCGAAATCGGTTTGGCTCAGTGGATAGAGCGTCGATCTGCAGACTGAAGGGTCCTAGGTTCGATTCCGGTCAAGGGCATGTACCTTGGTTGTGGACACATCCCCAGTGGGGGATATGCAAGAGGCAGCTGATCGATGTCTCTCTCTCATTGATGTTTCTAACTCCCTATTCCTCTCCCTTCATCTCTGTAAAAAATCAATAAAATATATTTTTTAAAAATGTATGAATTGGCCCTAGTCTGTTGTTAAGTGGTTAGAGCATCAGGCCTCAAACCGATGGATCACAGGTTTGATCTGGTCAAGGGCGTGAACCTAAGTTATAGGATCTATCGCTGGCCCCAGTCAGGGTGTGTGTGGGAGGCATCCAATCGATGTGTCTCACATTGATGTTGCTTTCTGTATCCCCCTCCTCCTTTTCTTTCTTTCTTTTTTCTTTTTAATATATTTTACTGATTTTTTACAGAGAGGAAGGGAGAGGGATAGAGAGTTAGAAACATCGATGAGAAAAAGACATCGATCAGCTGCCTCCTGCATGCCCCCTACTGGGGGATGTGCCCCACAACCAAGACACATGCCCTTGACTGGAATCGAACCTGGAACCTTTCAGTCCACAGGCCAACACTCTATCCACTAGTCAAACCAGTCTCAGCTCCCCATCCTCCCTTTCACTCTCTCTAAAAGTCAATGGGAGAGAAAAATGTCCTCCCATATTAACAACAAAAAAGTACGAATTTTATCATGAGAAATAGCATTATTTAAAAGACAGCTCATTCTACCTGCAAATGCAAAAAAAAAGACTTCTCTTTTTAGCGATAGCCCACCCAGCTCCTGGGTTCCTCACGGCCTAGTTTAAGAACCACTGTCCTGCCTTGCATCTCACTAACGTGCTCAGCAGCCCTTTCACTGGGTCTGCTCTGGTCTTCTCTACTCAGGCTTGCCCCCCAGCATGCTGGGCCTCCAGGGGCTGGCCCTCTGTGAGCCGTGCTGGTCTCAGTAACCGGGGAAGAAATCTGAGCTTCAGACTTTGCTTGGGAGGTGGGAGGTGGGTGTCCTCTGAGCTATGAAGGGGCTGTTGCCTCCAGGAGCTTTCTCTGGAGGGAGGGGGTTCCTTCTCTGGGATACTCGCCTCTTCGCCTCCCCCCACTAGCAGTTGAATAGGGGCTCCTGAGACCAGGGCTTAGGTCAACTAGCGTGGGGTCATTAGTTTGTGGGTGCACAATATCCTTCTTATCTGGCTCTCTACCTGTAAATTTCCTTCAAGTCCACACCACGATTCGCCATCTAAAAGCTTCATTTCTGTTTAGATTTTCTGCAAGTGCTTGCCACCCCTCTTCTGTGATGTCTATTGGTGTAGGGCCACTGTCTTTTCCAAGTCTGGCCAACCTTCTGGCAGAATTCCATCCACAATCAGCCAATCCAATATCATAATCTATACTAATAAAAGGGTAATCTGCTAATTAGACCGGACATCTTACAGAAATTTTTCTGGACAAAGCCACGGTGGCAGTGGCAGAGGCAGAGGCAGTGAGGGGAGATCAGGCCGGCAGAGGGGGAGTAAGAGGTGACTAGGCCAGTGGGGGGTGGGCAGTTAGGAGCAACTAGGCAAGCAGGCAGGTGAATGATTAAGAGCCAGTGGTCCAGGATTGTGAGAGGGATGTCCAACTGCCGGTTTAGGCCTGGAACCCAGGATTGGGCCTAAACCGGCAGTTGGACATCCCCTGAAAGGCCCCAGATTGGAGAGGATGCAGGCTGGGCTGAGGGGACATCCTCCACCCCCATGCACGAATTTCATGCACCAGGCCTCTAGTATTATATACCGTATTTTCCGGCATATAAGATGACTGGGCGTATAAGACAACCTCCAACTTTTCTAATTAAAATATAGAGTTTGGGATAGACCCACCCTATAAGATGACACCCGGCGTATAAGATGACCCCCGACTTTTGAGAAGATTTTCCTGGGTTAAAAAGTCATCTTATACGCCAGAAAATGTGGTAATATATATTCTTTTTAATATGACTGGTTTTTCATTCTAAGAAATTCTCTGTCCCTAGGAAATTACACATACATGTGTTGAAACTTCTTCCTGTAGCACCCCAGGAGCTGAGCAGAAAAGCTCCTGCCTGTAGAACTCAGCAGACGCCTGCAGACCTTTCGACATGGACACTTCCCCTTGGGGGCCCTGCAGCCCAGACCTGAACTGCAAAGTCACGCTCAGCAGCCGCCTCTCACAGCTTCACTGGACCACAGCTTTGCTCTAGGACGGCTCCTTCCAGGCTCTTCTCCGCTTCTCAGCTCTGCTTCTCGGCTTGCTGTCCCTCTAACGGCTCCTGTTCTCCCCGGAGCCCCCTCCCTCTCCCTTCCTCACCAGACAGGCACTCGGGGGTCAAGCAAACTCTGTCTCATCTGTTCCTTTCTCCTTTCTCCCAGTGATGCCATCCACACAGGCTTCCCTCATTTTCTCCTTCATGCTCACTATTTTTTTCCAGTTTGTTGTTGTTGTTATTGTTGCTTTACTTTTTAATATAAAACTTACACTTATCAGGAAAGAGCAGCTTGATCTTCCTGCATATTGACTGTTGGCTGGACCTGGTTTTAAAAAAAAAAGTAAAGGTTTTAATGATTCCCATCTTTCCCCAAAAAAATATTTTCTTTAGGGCAAAAAAATAAGAAGTGTGACTATGGTAAGAAGACTCGTTTGAGGTCCATGAAGCAATGCAATATTCCCCCAATGTTAAATTTATCCGAACTGATTAAAATTCAGGAAATCCTAGATACAAAAATGAATGAATAGCCATTGCAGGAAATTTAAAATATAACCAATTCAAGAGGCAGAAGTAAAGACGAGCTGCCGCCTCATCGCCCGCACTCACAGCGCACACTCACGCGGCAGCAGTGCAAGGTCTCCGGCTCCCCCCAGGCCTGTGCGGAACCCAGGGCCCCGGCCCTCAGCCGCAAGTCCAGAAAGCAAACGCCACAGAAGCACAAGGTGGTTGTGTTTGTGCTTTTGTTCTTCTAAGTTTGCAGCAAATTTCTTTGGCCGCACAAGCTGAGCCAAGCAGATAAAGTCTCTGGTCATGTTTCACTGCATACATTCTAATGGGTTTGATTGTGAATTTGCTGCCTCAGACCCTGCGGGATTTCCATAATTCCACACCTTTGTAACGTCTGAAAAGTTGTGAATGCCAAAGCACATCTGACCTCTAAGGGTCAAAGCGGTGGGCCTGAACACCTAAAAGGAGTGAAGATCATAATAATGAGGATGCTGTGGGGCAGCTCCAAGCTATAGGTATTGCTAAGCACTTTGCATATATTAATTAATTAATTAATTGATTCCTCCAACACCTCACGGGGTAGGTACTTTTCTCTTCACCTCCATTTTAGACATGAGGAAAGGGATAATATTGTACCTACTGTTTTACTACTTGCTTCTGGACCTACTCATGTGTCTTGAGCATCTTTCAAGTGAATATTTCAGTGAATATTAACCTACAGCTCTAGGACCTGCCTTACATCCTTTCATGTGACTGTGCTGTCACTCAGACAGGCTTCGGGTGTTGGACCTTTGGGTTGTTTTCACACCCTCTCCTTTGGATGCATTGCATCCCTCCATGGTATTCAGTAGAGGTCTGCCAATTGTCCCTCTCCTGCCTTTGACTCTGGAAGGATGGCACATATCAATATTCTTTGGCTCCTTCAAAGTCAGTCCTTTTGGGGGATGGGAGGAGAGGACACATGGAGGGATAGAAGGAAAAAACACCTCAGGGACACAGACAACAATGTGTGTTGCCAGGGGGAGAGGGAGTGGGAAGATAGGGAAGAGGGGAAGGTGGAGGAGGGTATAGGGGGCATAAATGGTGATGGAGACTCAGGGTGGTGCATACACAATGGACATACACAATAAACCCTGTATATAAATATATTTTCTTTTAATATATTTTATTGATTTTTTACAGAGAGGAAGGGAGAGGGATAGAAAGTTAGAAACATAAATGAGAGAGAGACATTGATCAGCTGCCTCCTGCACGCCCCTCACTGGAGATGTGCCCGCAACCAAGGTACATGCCCTTGACAGGAATTGAACCTGAGACCCTTCAGTCTGCAGGCTGACGCTCTATCTACTGAGCCAAACTGGTTTCGGTTAAACCCTGCTTATTTTTGTTAACCAGTGTCACCCAGTAAATTCAATTTAAAAAAGGAAGGCCTTTTTACCTCTTGACCATGTCCTTTATATTTTTTATTTTGTTGTTACTCTGACAGAAATATGTTCATCCTCTCTATGTTCCCATTTCCCAGCATTTGAGAAATCCATTTTGCCATTACGGTGCAGGATCTGAAATGGCAATTGTCTCTCACTTCATGCAACACATCTTCTTTTGTTTCCACCCATAACTCCTATCGGTTCTACTAACCTACTTCCCCTTTTGTGTGACTTTGTTTCAGAAGGTTAGCACGCCATCTGCATGAGATCTGTATTTCTGGTGCCTGATGCTAAATATTTTACCAAATGGATCTTTTTTTTTAATGTTTATTTATTTTCTTTCTTTTCTCAATGTTGCCACTAAAATTGTTTCATGACACTTGTATTAGTTTCCTATGGCTGCTGTGACCAATGGTCACAAACGTGGTGGCTTAAAACAACAGAAATCCATTTTTTCACAGTTCGGAAGGCCCAGAGAATACATGCTGAAGCACTGGTGTGACTTGTTCCACAAATAGTAGCTATGACAACCACTTATATTGTGATCTGATCTCTCCTTAAAATTATAGATGGTTTTTAATTATAAAAGAAATAGTAAATTCACACTTATGGTAAAGAGTATAAAGTAACACCCCCTGGCTCTCCAAAAGTCCCAGCCCTGGCCCCTGGAGGTAGCTGTGGTTAATGGTATTTTCTATATGGTTCCACAAAATGTTCTAGGCATTTGGAAGTACATATTCATTCGTCCCACAAACAGTCTCATACCAGCTCACAGCCTGCTTTTTTCACTGAATCATTGTCCTACCTGTGTTCTCCCAACAGCAGACCCTGAAATGGACTTTTGTATGCAGAATGCTTACTAGGAAGTGCTCTTGGAGGCAATTTCTGTGGAATGAAGGGCAGGAGCAGCAGTGGGCAAAGGGATAAAACAAGATGCTTGTGTAGCCGTGGCCAACCCCATCAGAACTCCAATTTCGTGGACCCTCAGAATTGCCCTGCACTGTGTTGGTCCCAAAGACCTGGACCTTTACACCTTCGCTGCTCTAAGTGCCAGCTGGGGAAGGGCATGCCCCTGGACAAGAAAGCTGTCTGCTGCTGAGGCCATCGCTGAAGGAGATGACAGCTGAAGACTGTACTCCCAGACACCCCTCCTTGCTAGGGCCCACCTCAATGCCATTGGGATGACAGCAAGACAGAGCCTAGAGCTGCCCACAGATGCCACATGAGATCTCCGACGAAATAATGGTATCCAACTGCCATAGCCTGCTTGTCTAATAGAAGGAAGACCCAAATCCTTTCGACCAAGAGAGTCTGGCTGGGTGGGACTGTGTTAACTTTAAATTAGCTTCACGTGAATTGTTACTGTCTGGGGACAGTCACCATAACCTTGTCTTCCCCTTTTGACTGCGGAACTTCTGGTTCCTCTTTGGCAGGGCTGCGTGGTGAAGGGCTGAGGGAGAGGACACAGTGAGCCCCGAAGCACATTTCTCTGACAAATAGTGAAAACAGAAAGTGGCTGAGGATTCCCTTCCTATGAAACATAAGCACAAAGGTCATTCACACCGTGACAATGGCCCTTTCTATCACTTCCCCTTCCCATGGTCTTTCAGTATTTTTTTATGCTCAGCACTTGCTGAATCAAATCCCAAGGTGAAAATTGGGGAGCATTGCCCCGTAGTCTAAAAAGATAGGTGCCGCCGAAACTGGTTTGGCTCAGTGGATAGAACGTCGGCCTGTGGACTAAAGGGTCCCAGGTTCGATTCCGGTCAAGGGCATGTACCTTGGTTGCGGGCACATCCCCAGAAGGGGGCGTGCAAGAGGCAGCTGATTGATGTCTCTCTTTCTACCCCTCTCTCTTCCTCTCTGTAAAAAATCAATAAAATATATTTAAAAATAAAATAAAAAGACAGGTGCCACTGCCTGTGCAGATGATGTCCCCACAGGGGAGCTACTATGTGACCTGGCATACTCACATGGTAGCCTCACACCTTCCTTGCCCTCCCTTTCTTCCTTCTTCTTCCAATTTAGGCATCCACTCGTCCAAAGGAAGGCAAGAGGTAGATTGGTAAGAGGTAGGGCAGGAGCCACCCTGGGGATGGAGAGCTACTTAAAAACAAGAAATGGGTTTTAATTAATATGATCAATGGGAATGTACCATTTTAAACCATTTTGAAAACCAGTTTGTCAATCTCCTATGAAGTTAAATAAACACCATATGAGCCAGCCCATTCCATAACTAGATAAATGAAAAACCATATCCATGCAATGACTTCTACATGATTGCTCGTAGCAGCTTATTCATAATAGCAGCTGGAGGCAACCCAAATGTTCATCAATTAAAAAGTGTGATATATTCTTATAGAACACTAATGAGAAATAAGAAGGAATGAACTATTGATACACATGGAATATGAATCTCAAAAATATGCTGAATGAAAGTACATACTGTATGGTTCGATTTATATAAAACTGAAAGTACATACTGTCTGATTCCATTTATATAAAGCTCTAGATAATTCAATGTAGCCCATAGTGACAGAAAGCAGATCCACAGTTGCCTGGGCTAAAAGATAGGGAATTGACTATAAAGGGCATAAGAGGACTGATGGAAATATGTGTCTAAATTATGGTGGCAATTTCATGGGTATATAATTAATCAAAATTCATTGAAAAACATACTTTAAATAAATGGATTTCATTATATGCAATATATTTCTCAAAAAAAGTTGAATAAAAAGTAAAACATGTAGGCAAGAATATTCAAGAAAAGTGTGAAAAGGAAGTGAAACCAAAGTTTACTTTTCACCTATTTTAACTTATTTATAATTACGTTAAAAATATGTGACAGCCCAGCCAGCATGATTCAGTGGTTGAGTATTGACCTATGAACTAGGAGGTCAGGGTTCAATTCCAGGTCAGGGCATGGGGCGGGAGGGGTTGTAGACTTGATCCCCAATAGGGGGAGTGCAGAAGGCAGCTGATCAATGGTTCTCTTTCATCATTGGTGTTTCCATCTCTCTCTCTCTCCTTCTCTCTTCCTCTCTGAAACCAATAATAAAAATTAAAGAAAGGAGGAAACCAATAGTGAACATCAGATGTAATGATGAAACAAGTGTTTCAATTACAAGTGCCATTGTTCTGGCAGCTCATACTAAAGCCATCACTGGGACTCAACAAAGAAAATACATACATCCTAGGAGATACATATACACCTAATCCTAGAAAATGTGCTGGAAGGATATGGGACTGTATTTGGTTATCATAATGATCAGGAGTATACTAATAGCAAACATTGATTGGGTTCCAAAAATACCAAATATTTGCAATCCAAGACCCCACTTTTCACACAAGTTTCTAATGTCCTACTCTGTCTTATATATAAACACAAAGCATTTTTTTTTGCAAAAATGTAATACATGTGGAAAATTTTTCAGAAATTAAACAATGAAATAATTTGAAGGAATATTGTATGTACTTGTTTTTCCCCAAAACTTTACCAAGAATTGTTGACTATTTAGAAAAATATTATCTGTAGCAACACTGCAAATACTTCAATAGTCTGTACAAGACACCTGTATAAGTCTACATCTGTACTTGTCACATTCCCTGTGATAATGGTCATAAATAGAAGTGTCTGACAACTTCATGATAGCTGTTAGTACATTTATGTCCCAAACATTTACATATTAAAATAATACTATCTTATAATAAAATAGGTTTCCTTTAGTTCTTCCTACATTACATTATGGCATCATACTAATGGTTAGAAATCATGATATTAAGTAGTGTATCTTACCTATGAATTTCATATTAAAGGTGCTGTTACATAATTTTTGTTATACTAACAAATCAGATGGAATTGAGAACCATTGCTCTAGTGCAACAAACAGAGTAATTGAGCGAAAATAGAGGAAAGAAAAAATAGAAGCTGATTGTTAGAGGTATAATTCTATTCTTAGAACTCAAGAAAGCCAGCTAAAATGCATTAGAATTGGTAACAGATGACTATGGTAGCATTTGGAGGATAACTGTAAAAGGTCTGATTGGTGGTTATGAAACATGCGATGGTTTTATTTTTCTTGATAAATATCCACTTTGTTTTGTAAGGCTCACTCCCCAGCCTAACCCCACTAGCAGGGATGGGATACAGGATGGTGATGAGGACTAAGTAGTGCCATGCATGTCTCTGCGGTTAAATGTAATAATCTCACTCCTTGTGGGGTCCTTTCTTACAGCGGTACAGAGAGGGGCTGGTGAGTAGAGGAGAACAAGATTTACATCCTCTCTCTTGCTCCCTCTCATCTGTTCCCCAGTCAAAGCTCTCAGCAAAGGAGACTAGACCACAATAATGGATGGTCAGCAGGGAAGGCTTTGCTCCTAGCCATGACTGTTCTGAGATTTTTTCCATTTTGTTAAAGACACAGAGAAAGAAAGAAAACCAAAAATTTTTAAACGGAAAGAAAGAATAATAGTAAACAAAGAAGAAAATTACATGTAGGCATGCTCAGAAAAAAAAAAAAAGGACATGCTACCAAATATTAAGGTACTTGGCTCACTCGGGGTGTGGAGAAGGTTGGGGGGCATTATAAGTGGCTTTTCCTTTACATGAATCTGTATTTTTAAAAACTTTACAATATGATCCAGCAACTCTACTCTTAGACTCAAGAAAAATAAAACATGTATCCACACAAAAACTGTACACAAATGTTCACAGCAGCACTATTCATAACAGCCCCAAAGTGGAAATAACCCAAATGCCCATCAACTGATAACTGAATAAATAGAAGGTGGTATACCCACATGGTGGATTTTTTGGGCAATAAAAGGAAATGAGATACTGATGTGTGCTACAACATAAATGATCTTTGAAGTGCAAGAAGCCAATCACATATTATTATGATTCCATTTATATGAAATGTCCAGAAGAGACAAATTTATGACAGGAAGTGGATTAGTCGCTACCCAGAGATGGGAGAATAAGGTGAGTGAGGGGGGTGAGAGCTAAGGATACAAGGTTTCCTTTGGGGTAAAGGAAATGGATGGTGGTGATAAAGGCCAGGTGTTTCCAGCTATTCATTATAGGAACATTTATAATGGTGAACTGTACATTTTAAATGGGTCCTACTGTGCACTATGTGAATTGTATCTCAATAAATTGTTAATATAAACTTTACAGAGAGTATGTATTATTTTTATGCTAATAAAAGTTAGTGATTTTGTATGTTAGATGTATACATTACCATACATATTTATTATATATTAGAGATTTGCCAAAATTATTGTAATAAGACTTTGCCTTGGATAATTATTCTTATACATGGGTAGGTGATCTAACAAAAATGGGAGGGAACACAAAAAGAAAAGGAAAAACAATGTATAATGAGCAGTGAACAAAGTGGAGAATCCAGAAATAGAATCAGCTAAATATAAACTCATTATATGATATGGTAAGCTTTTTAAAACTCTGGGGTGAGGACACTTTCTTTGATGAAGGGTGTTAGATTAATTAGCAATTTGGGGAGGAAATTAAATCAGATACATATCTTACAACACATTGCAAAAAGATACAGTACTTCAGATTGAAGGTGTTCAATATAAAATTCACATTAAATATAATAAAAAGGAAATGAGAATAGAGAATTTATCAGATCTGCAGAGAGGACTGGTAACTTTCTCAATTCTAAATACAATAGGAAAGTATCACTAAAACCAGACATTCAAAAATCCTTTTTTTTTTCATTTGTACACCTTGACAATTAAACAAAATTAAAATAAAATGCCATCAGATTAAAATATTTATTTTAAAAAGACAAAGGATTAATATGAAGATCTCATTTAGCTATGAAAAGAAAAAAGAATCCAGTTGGTGAATAGGTAAAGAAAATGACCAGACCATTTGCATTGGGGAATGAATAGTAAACAGACATATAAAAAGTCTCATAATTGCTAGTAATCAAAGTTATGCAAATTAAAGCAACTGCGTTCTGAATGCTGGCACTACTATGTTAATCTACATGGTTGCCTTGGATTCTGGACCTTAACTTGCTTCAGCAAATAGACCTTATTTCCTCTTCTCCCTCTTGTGCAGAGCTAAATTAGTGCTCAAATCAATATGCTCATGAGCGACACAGGTTAAAATTATCTTCCACTTATTCTCCTTTCCCCCTACCTTCACGCTCCATATCTTTTCTGGAGGGAAAAAATGTTAGCAAACATGTATCCAAACACACTGCCTCCAAGTCTTCTTCTTTTGTTAAGTAAACAAGCTATAGATCTATAGAGCATACTTGAATGGACATTTTCATCTAGGAGCTACCAGGTGTCTCCTGGATTCCTTCAGTCATTGTTTAGCAAAAAGGCTCTGAGGGAAGGGGGTGGGGGCATCACCCCACATTTACAGCTTTCCCTGACTCCCAGTCCCTGCCTTGTGTTCTTCCCAGCCCCTGCCATTGTTCCTGTTCAACATCTGTCCATGAACCTCTACCTTCCTTTAGTTTTGTGCTTCCCACAAATTTGCCTCCTAACAGTGTCTCTCTGAAACTGACTCCCCAAGCCTGTGGATTGAATCTTGCCATATATTCCCTCTACTTCTTTTTTTTTTTTTAATATATTTTATTGATTTTTCACGGAGAGGAAAGGAGAGAGTAAGAAACATCGATGAGAGAGAGACATTGATCAGCCGCCTCCTGCACAACCCTCAATGGGGATGTGCCCGCAACCAAGATACGCGCCCTTGACCGAAATTGAACCCGGGACCTTCCAGCCCGCAGGCCGATGCTCAATCCACTGAGCCAAACCGATTTCGGCTCCCTCTACTTCTTATAAGAAAAGGTATTCATTGTTTTATTTTTTAGAGTTAAATTAGCCAAAAAGAAAAGCAAAAATAATTTAATGAAAATATTTAAAATAACATTTGTTGCTAGTGCAGTGGTACAATCTTATGGCATTAAGAGCAGTGGGAAGCGATAGAAGGCCATCGCATTGTGCATTCTTTTCGATGCTGTGAGTGTGTGCAGGTGTGTGTTGCTATTCATTATAGTAACATTTATAATGGCAAAAGAAAAATGATGCTTTTTAAATGTACAGCTACAGGGAAAGAGTTCAGTTGTGAGGCTAACCCTTTGCAAAGATTGATTAGAATAAGGATGGACACCTCACCCAATCCATCAGCCTGCCAGGGACCTATATCATTTGTGTGACTTGGCATAATAATAATAATAATAATAATAATAATAATAATAATGATAAACTGGGCCTCTTAGAATCTCTCTTAAATGAAGTAATACCTATTGCCAATTGAGTGTAGCTATTAGAACTGGAATACCATCTAGCATCTAGTAGTTCTTTAACTTTAAAATGCATGTGAATCACCTAAAATACAGATTGTTAAAATATAGATTGTGCCCTGGCTGGTGTGACTCAGTTAGTTGAGCATCATCCCA
>PVJN01023386.1:0-32366 GCA_004026805.1 Lasiurus borealis | reverse complement strand
AAATACCCCATTATGTTCTCTGCCCTTGGAACACATTAACCCAGTGATGATGCATCAGTATGCTTCACCTAAAACGGATCTATATATACATCTTTCCACCTCTTTCCTCAATTTCACTAATTTAAGTTTTGTCCTTCATTGCATATTCAGAGTAAATGATTCACGATTGTTCCTGAGAAAGCAGTCCATTATTTGTCACTTCACAGTGTTTATCCAGTTACATCCTTATTTGTCCACTAAACAACTGGGAAGTATTTTCAGGTAAAAGAATGTCCTAACTTTCACAGCTCTTGTTTAAAAAATTCGTAGTATTTTCACTTAACACTAGATACTAGGTTTCCACAAAGGTGTTTCTGTGTTTCATACAGATGTCTGTCATCGGTTTCTCTTCTTCCTTAGAGTGTTTAGTTTCCTAGGGGAGTGAACTTTAAGGAAATTATACTTTAAGTACTTAATTAATGATATCTCCAATACACCAACACATTCAGATTGAATTATAACAGTATCTAATATTCTACTAACATATCTATCCTTGGAACATCCTATTGCAGTGAGGGATCAGAGAACTTCAGATATGGATTTCCTAGTTGCTGGCCTTCACCTATATATATCCTGCGAATTATCAGTGAATGATTCATCTTTGTTCTGTGTTTTCACCCCATTCTTCTCAATTGCTAGTGTTTATTTTACATTATAACCAATGAACAAATGTAAATTATTTCTAGTTTAAAAACTGTCACAGCTTTTCTATACAAATTCTTTAAGTATTTTTCCAATCTTTTTTTCAATACACAAACACTTTCAGGCTGAATTATACATGTAGCCAAATAACCCATTTTGTTCTCTTCTCTTGGAACACATTTTCACAATGTTGCATCAGTATGCTTCAACTAAAACGGCTCTATTCACATATCTTTCCAGCTCTTTCCTGAATTTCACTCATTATAAGCTTTGTTTTTCATTGCATAATCAAAGTAAATGATTCACTTTGGTCCTGTGAATGCAGAGCACTCTTTGTCAATTTACACTGTTTATCCAGTTGTTACCTTATATATCCTCGACACAAATATAACTATTTTCAGATAAAAGAATAACCTTATATTCATAGCTGTTGCTGAAACAATTCTTAGTATTTTCACAATACTCTAGAAATTATGGTTCCGCAAAGATATGTCTATGTTTCATTCTTATTTCTGTCATCTGTTTCTCTTATATCTGAGAGTTTAGTTTCATAGTGATGTGAACCATAACGAAATGACACTTCAAGTAAATAATCATTGATCTCTCCAATACACCAACACATTCCGATGGAATTATGCATGTAGCCAATGTCCAACTCACATCTCTACCTTTGAAACACCATATTGCAATGCCAGAGGCAAGTATCAGATATCAAGGTTCTTATAACATGTTTTTCCTAATATTTGTGACATTTTCCTAAATATTTCCCCATAGTTTCATTGTGAATTATTGTCTGTGAATGAGTCTTTTTTGTCCTTGTTTGCACCTCATTCTTATAAATTGTGTTTATATACCATTGTTCTATATATACCTAATGAACAAGTGTAAATCATTTCTAGTTTAAAGACTCTCACAGCTTTTCTTTACAAAGTCTTAGTACTTTCACACTCTAACCTACTAGATAGAAAGGTTCACAAACGTGTTTCTCTGTTTAACACATATTGTACAATTGTATCCTCTGTTTCTCCTATTTCCAAAAGTTTTCCTCGTTTCTCACAGGTATATGAGCTGTAAGAAAATGATATTTAAGTATTTTCCCAACCATTTTTTCATTACACTAACACTTTCAGTGTGACTTATACATGTAGCCAACAACCCATTTTGTTTTCTCTTGGAACATGCTATCCCAGTGATGCATCACTGTGCTTCTAAGAAAACGACTCTATGAGCATGTCTTTCCTACTCTTTCCTGAATTTAACTAATTATAAGGTTTGTCTTTCATTGACAATTCTGAGTTAATGATTCACTTTCATCCTGTGAATGCAGGTCATTCTTTTTGTCCATTCACAGTGTTTATCCTGTGTTTTTTTTCCTTATATATCCACTCCACAAATGTAAACTATTTTCAGATAAGAGAATATTCTAATATTCACAGCTTCTGCTTTAAAATTTCTAAGTATTTTCACTGTACACTAGATATTGTTCCACAAAGGTATTTCTGTGTGTCAGACTTATTTCTGTCATCTGTTTCTCCTCTTTCTGAGTGTTCACAGTGATAGGTATGTGAACCGTAAAGAAATGACACTTTAAGTACTTAATCATTGATTTCTCCAGTATAACAACACATTCAGATTGTATTATACATGTAGCCACTAACTTACTAACATCTGTATCGTTGAAACACCATATTGCAGTGATGGATCAGAGTATTTCAGATATGAAGGTTCTGAGAAACTGTATTTCGTAGTTTCTGGCATTTACCTAAATATTTCCTCATTGTTTCATTGTGAATTGTCAGTGAATGATTCTCCTTTGTCCTGTGTTTGCACCTCTTTCTTCTCAATTGTGTTTATATAGCATTGTTCCATATATACCCAATGAACAAATTTATATTATTTCGTTTAAAGGCTTTCACAGCTTTTCTATACAAGTTCTTAGTACTTTCACACTCCACTCCACTAGATATTAAGGTTACACAAACGTATTTTTGTGTTTCACCCAAATTGCTGTACATTTGTGTCATCTATTTTTTTATTTTCTTATTTACTTTTATAAATTTTTATACATAGCTCCCCATTGCCACCCGTCCTTCCCAGGCATACCCCAACCCCCCAGTGTCTATATTCATTAGTTATGCTTATATGCATGCATACAAGTCCTTTGATCTCTTATCTACCTCACCTAACTTTAATATTGCTGCTATAATTTCATAGTCTGTTTGAAGCTTTACTGCCCCTGTATCTATCTTTTTGTTCATCAGTTTATAATGTTCTTTATTATCCACAAATGAGTGAGATCATGTGATGCTTCTCCATTGACTGGCTTATTTCGCTAAGCATTAGGCTCTCCAGTTCCAATCAGGTTACTGAAAATGGTAAGAATTCCTTCTTTTTAATGGCAGTATAGAATTCCATTGTGTAGATGTACCACAGTTTTCTGATCCACTCATCTGCTGACTAGCACCTAGGCTGTTTCCAAATTGTAGCTATTGTAAAGTGTGCTGCTATGAACATTGGGGTGCATAAATCCTTCCTGATTGGTGTTTGTGATTTCCTAGGATAAATTCTTAAGACTGGGATTACAGGGTCAAATGGGAGATCCATTTTTAGTTTTTTGAGGAAACTCCATACTGTTCCCCACAGTGGCTGCACCATCTGCATTTCCACCCACAGTGCACAAGGGTTCCTTTTTCTCCACATCCTCGCCAACACTTGTCTGTTGATTTGTTGATGATTGCCATTCTGACCATTGTGAGATGTTATCGCATTGTCGTTTTGAATTGCATCTCTAGGATAATCAGTGACTTTGAACATGTTTTCATGTGTCTCTTGGCCTTCCTTCTGTCATCTTTTGAGAAGGATCTATTTAGGTCCATTGCCCATTTTTTTAATTGGATCATTCATATTCCTTTTATTATGTTGTATAAGTTGGCTGTAGATTTTGGAGATTAAACCTTTATCAGTGATAACATTTGCAAATATGTTCTCCCATACAGTGATTTTTCTTGTTTTGATGATGGTTTCTTTTGCTATGCAAAAGCTTTTTATTTTGATGTAGTCCCATTTGTATATTTTTTGTTCAGCTTCAATTGCCTTTGGGGCAGTATCAGTGAAGTTCTTTAGGCATATATGAGATTTTGCTGCTGTAGATTCCTCTAGTATTTTTATGGTTTCCCATCTAATGTTTAAGTCCTGTATCCATTTTGCATTTATTTTTGTATTTGGTGTAAGATGGTGGTCCAATTTCATTTTTTTGCATGTATCTGTCCAATTTTCCCAACACCAGTCTATTTTGGTTCCATTGTATGTTCATGCCTCCTTTGTCAAATATTACTTGAGCAGAGTTGTTTGGGTGCATATCTTGATTCTCTATTCTATTCCATTCATCTATATGTCTGTTCTTGTGCCAGTATCAGGCTTTTTAATGCATAGTGCATTAAATCTATAGATTGCTTTGGGTAGTATGGACATTTTGATGTTGATTCTCCCAACCCGTGAGCATGGTATGCTCTCCATCTGTTAACATCTTCCTCCATCTCTTTTTTCAGTGTCCTATAGTTGTCTACATATAGGTCTTTTACCTCTTTAGTTATGTTTATTCCTCGGTATCTTAATTTTTTGGTGTGATATAAATGGGATTGCTTTTTTAGTCTCTCTTTCTGTAATTTCAGTATAAGTGTATAGAAATGCCACAGACTTCTTAGCATTAATTTTGTATCCTGCTACATTGCCAAATTCATTAAGTAAGTCAATTAGTTTCGGAATGGAGACCTTTGTGTGTTTTTTTAATTAAATCTTTATTATGCAAATTATTACATTTGTCTCTCTTTTTTCCCCTCCAAAGCTCCCCTCCACCCCTCTTCCACACCTCTCTCTACCCTTAGCTTTCCCCCCAATTGATGAGTCCATAGGTGTATGATTTTTGTCCAGTCACTCCCTGTAATCCCCCCCTTTTCCCCCTGAGATTTATCAGTCCACTCCCTTTCTGTGCTCCTGATTGTAGTATATTCACCAGTTTATTATGTTGATCAAATTTTTAATTCATTTAATTTTTAGATTCACTTGTTGATAGATATGTATTTGTTGTTCATAATTTTTTTGTCTTTTACCTTTTTTTTCTTCCTCTTCTAAAAGAGTACCTTTCAGCATTTCAAATAATACTGGTTTGGAGTTGATGAACTTCTTTAGCTTTTTCTTATCTGTGAAGATC
This sequence comes from Lasiurus borealis, assembly GCA_004026805.1. NCBI lineage: Eukaryota > Metazoa > Chordata > Mammalia > Chiroptera > Vespertilionidae > Lasiurus > Lasiurus borealis. The sequence goes on along the minus strand of PVJN01023386.1, from coordinate 27,475 downwards.
TTTATCTGCCCTTCAATTTTGAATGCTAGCTTTGCAACATTATTTATTGAAGAGGTTATCATGGCTCCATTGTGTGTTCATGCCTCCTTTGTGAAATATTAGTTGAGCATAGTGGTTTGGGTGAATATCTGGGTTCTCCATTCTATTACATTGTTCTATATGTCAGTTCTTGTGCCAGTACCAGGCAGTTTTGAGAACAGTTGCTTAGTAATATAGCTTGAAATCTGGTATTGATATCCCACCCACTTTATTCTTCTTTCTCGGAATTGCTGTGGCTATTCGTGGTCTTTTTTAGTTCCAGATGAATCTATGAAGAATTCTTTCTAGGTCTGTGAAATATGTCATTGGTATTTTAATGGGTAGTGCATTGAATCTGTAGATTGCTTTGGCTAGTATGGACATATTAATGATGTTGATTCTCCAAACCCATGAGCATGGTATGCTCTTCCATCTGTTAACAACTTCCTCTATCTCTTTTTTCAGTGTCCTGTAGTTTTCTACATATAGGTCTTTTACCTCTTTAGTTATGTTTATTCCTAAGTATCTTAATTTTTTTGGTGAGATGGTAAATGGGATTGCTTTTTCAGTCTCTCTTTAATTTCACTATTAGTGTATAGAAATGCCATAGACTTCTTAGCATTAATTTTGTATCCTGCTACATTGCCTAATTCATTAATTAAGTCAATTAGTTTTGGAATGGAGTCCTTTGGTTTTTTTATGTACAATATCATGTCATATGCAAATAATGACAGCTTTACTTCTTCTTTTCCAATTTGGATGCCTTTTATTTCTTCTTCTTGTCTAACTTCAATGGCTAATACTTCCAGTACTATGTCAAACAGGAGAGGTGAGACTGGGCATTCCTGTCTTGTTCCTGTTCTTGGAAGAAATGGTTTTAGTTTTCGCCCATTGAGTATGATGTTAGCTGTGGGTTTATCATATATGGCTTTTATGATGGTGAGATATGCCCCTTCTATTCCCACTTTGCTGAGAGTTTTTATCAGGAAAGGGTGTTGGATTTTGTGAAATGCTTTTTCTTCATCAATTGATATGACTATGTGATTTCTCTCTCTCTCTTTGTTTCTGTGATGTATCACGTTTATTGATATGCGGATATGGTACCATCCCTGCATTCCTGGGATGAATCCTACTTGGTCATAGTGTATGATCTTTCTGATGTACTGCTGGATCCACTTTGCTAGAATTTTGTTGAGGATTTTGGCATCTATGTTCATGAGTAATACTGGCCTATAATTCTCTTTCCTTGTGTTGTATTTATCTGGTTTTGGTATTAGGCTTATGCTGGCTTCATAAAAGGTGTTTGGAAGTGTTCCTTCTTCTTGAATGTTTTTGAATAGTCTGAGGAGGATAGGTTTTAATTCTTCCCTGAATGTTTGGTAAAACTCTCCTGTGTAGCCATCTGGCCCCGGGCTTTTATTTGCTGGAAGCTTTTTGATGACTGCTTCAATTTCTTCCATAGTTATTGGACTATTGAGATGTTTAGATTCCTCCTCATTGAGGTTTGGCAGGTTATATTTTTTTAGGAAAATGTCCATTTCTTGCAGGTTGTCCAATTTGTTGCAATAGAGTTGTTTCGTAGTTTTTTTTTAAACAATCCTTCTTTATTTCCGCATGGTCTGTTGTTATTTATCCTCTTTCCTTTCTAATTTTGTTTATTTGGGTCTTCTCTCTTTGCTTCTTGGTGAGCCTGGCTAGAGGTCCATCAATCTTGTTTATCTTTTCAAAGAACCATCTCTTGGTTTTGTTGATCTTTTGAATTGTTTCTTTGGTCTCCAAGTTGTTTATCTCCGCTCTGATCTTCACTATTTCCTTCTTTCTGCTTCCACCTGGCTTTTCTTGTTGCTCTCCTTCTAGCTCTTTGAGTTGTTGGGTTAGGGAATGTATTACCATTGTTTGCTGTTGTGTTTTTTGTTTTTTTTTGCAGTAGCCTTGTAGGGCTATGAACTTCCCTCTGAGGACTGCCTCCACTGTGTCCCATAAATTTGGTATTGTTGTATTGTCATTGTCCTTTGTTGACAGGAAGTTTTTTATTTCTTCCTCTATCTCTCTGGTCACCCACTCGTTGTTTAATACCATCCTGTTTAGCCTCCGTGTGTTTGATTTCTTTCTATTGTTTTTATTATACTTGATTTCAGGTTTTATACCACTGTGGTCTGGGAAAATGCTTGATATGATTTCTACCTTCTTGAATTTGAAGAGACTTTTCTTTTGACCCCACATGTGATCTATCTTTGAAAATGACCCATGTGCACTGGAGAACAATGTATATTCTGTGGCTTTGGGTTGAAAAGTTCTGAAGATGTCAATTAATTCCCTCTGGCCTAGTGAGTCATTTGATTTTTCTTTGCTGAATATATTGGGCGTGTATATGTTTACCAGAGTTATTTCTTCTTGTTTGGTTGTTCCTTTTAGTATTATGAAGTGGCCTTCTTTATCTCTTGTTATGTCCTTCACTTTGATATCTAATTTGTCAGATATAAGTATTGCAACCCCAGCTTTTTTTTTCATTTCCGTTTGCCTGAAATACCATCTTCCATCCCTTCACCCTCAATCTGTGTGCATCTCTGTTCCTGAGGTGGGTTTCTTGAAGACAGCAGATATGTGGATCATGTTTTCTTATCCAATCGGTTACCCTATGTTTCTTGATTGGAGCCTTTAATCCGTTTACATTTAAAGTTATCATTGATATCTATTATCTGTCACCTTTTTTAGTCCTTAGCCCAGAGTTCCTTCTTCGCTTCTTATTTCTTTTTATTAGAGCAGACCTTTAACATTTCTTGTATTGCTGGTTTGGTGGCAATATATTCCCTTAGTCTTTTTGTGTGTGAAGCTTCTGATTTCAACTTCAATTTTGATCAAAAGCCTTATAGGGTACAGTATTCTTGGATTCAGACCCTTCCTTTGCATAACTTTGTATATTTCATTCCATTCCCTTCTGACCTGATGAGTTTCTGTTGAAAAATCAGTAGCTAATCTTGTGGGGGTTCCTTTGTAGGTAACTTTCTTTTTCTCTCTGGCCACTTTTAAGATTCTTACTTTGTCCTTGGTGTTTGCCAATTTAATTATAATGTGCCTTGGTGTCTGTTTTGTGGGGTTCCTTTTGCTTGGGACTCTGTGAGCTTCTTGGATGTGTGTGGGTTTTTTCTTTCCTATATTGGGGAAATTTTCTGTCATTATTTCTTCAAACAGGTCCTCTAATCCTTGTTCAGGTTCCACTATTTCTGGAACCCCAATTATGCAGATGTACTTTTTGTTTTCCGTGTTATCCCAAATTTCCCTTAGGCTCTCCTCTTGCTTTTTAATTTTTTTTTCTACAAGCTGCTGTACTTGCGTATTTTTTCCTACCGTGTCTTCTAGCTCCCTGAGGCAGTCCTCTGGTTCTTCTAGTCTACTTTTGAAGCTTTCTATGGAGTTCTTTAAAGCAGTAATGTCATTTTTTATTTCATCTTGCATTTCCTCTTGGGTCTTACTCATATTGTCGAATTTGTCTTCTATTCTTTTCATCTCCCTTATGATCATTTCTCTGAAATCTTTCTCTGGCAGGCTTATTTCTGCTTCTATTTTGTTTACTTCTTCCTCTTGTGATACCTGCCTATATGTCATATGAGGGCTGTTTCTTCTTCTGTCCATGTTCTTTCTTCTCTGGGTGTCTGGTTATGTAGTTCTCTCTCCTACATTGATTCAAAGGCAAAAAATGCAACACTACCCGGTACAGCACATGAGGCACTGAACAGAAATGTATTTAGGATGTTAATAATGACCAATAAGGTGACCACTGATGAAAGACAAATTAGGGGTTAGTAGAGAAAGAAAAAGATGATAATGAGGGAAAAAGAAAGTAAAGAATTGCCAAAATCAAATTGGGAGAGATAGGGAAAAAAATGAGTGAATGAACAAAAAAATAAAATAAAATAAAGGAGAAGAAAAAGGAAAGAGAAAAAGAAACAAAGTCAGAGAGAAAAGAAAGTGGATAAGAGTGAAAAGGGGAACAAAATATAGATATCAGGAGAAAACTCCAATAGAACAGTCACTAATGCCAATTAAACTATCAACCAGTACCTAGAGATTAATACAAACTACAAATAACAACTAGTATCCAGGGAGGAGAGGCAAAAGAGAGGTAAGAGTCTAAGCAAGCAAAAAGCAAAATAAAACAAGTAGAATAATCTAAAACAATTTCAAAAATGTACAAAAATCGATATTATCATTTTTCAGGCAAATATCAACAAAAGGACATAGAGAAAAAACAACTTTTTGGCTAGTGAAGACAAGAGGGAGGTTTGTATGGACTTGTAGTAGGGGATTTAATTAGTTATATAAGAGGGGTGAAATTTTAACCAGGTAAAGAGAAAGAATAGGGAGAATCTGAAGTTAGGAAAGGGAAAGTGCAACAAGACATCAATATGGCATAAGTTAGGAGGAAAGTGTTGGCATAAAGGTAGAGTTGAGATGGTGTAAAATTATGCTAAAGGAAAGATGAAAACAGAATGTAGAACTGTAATCCCGAAGTAAAATAAAGAGAAAACAAAATGACACTTGGTTTTTTCCAAAAAGGGAAAATGCTAGTAGTAATAATACTAGCTGAAAACAAAAATGTAATAATTAAAAAAGTAAAATCAATTGAGATGGAAAGAAAAAAATAGTTTTTAATTAAAATATGTAAAAATGAAAAATAAAAAATAAGAAAGAAAAAGAAAAAAAATAGAATGGTCATTCACTTCCACTATTATTCTGCTTGGCACTCCTGTTTGCCAGTAGGGAAGGTATTGCAGTTCCCTGTGTTCCACTGTGGATGTGTTAATCTCTTTATTCTTTTGTGGTTATGGGAGAGTCAATTTGTACGTCATCTACTAGGTGACAGTATTTCGGAATTGACCTCTGAGACAAAGCACAAGACCTCTCTAGGCTGTGCTCAGATCCTGCTACTCTGTGGTTCTCAAAACCGGTTTGTGGGGATTTTGCAGCCTGGACATGTATTAACTTCCAGGCTCTCCCTCTGCCTCAGATAAAAACGAGTCGTTTTCCAGAGCTCCCCTCTGTCAAGAGCTCTGAGAGTTTGCCTCCACACTTAGGGATCATGCCCTGCCCCACCTCTGCGGACCTCTCCAGAGGCAGCTTTCCCACCGCCTGGTTCCCACAGTGTGTGCATCTCTGTTGTGCAGGGCAGGAAACCTCACCTTATCCCAGGCGAAATCTGACCTTTCCATGTGCCATTTGGATGTCTGAATCCACCGTGTGTCTGCGCCGATTGAAGAGCTGTGTTCTGGGTCCCTATCTGTTCGGTGGGTGCTTCAGCCGCAGCTTTCAGACTGCAGCAGACATCCATCTCCCTCTGCAAGATGGCACGGCCTCCGTGTTCTTGCTGTTGGCTCCCCGCTGCATTATGGCTGCCTGGCCAGGAGAGCCCCGTCCAGCAGTCCCCACCCTTCTCTTGGGTGATAACTGTCTCTTGCTAAGAATCATTCCCAGTGTGACTCTCAGCTGCTCTCTCTCTCTCTCTCTGCCCAGCGACAAAGCTCCAGACGTGTCCGTCTATTCCACCACGATTTCTGAAAAAAATCTCACCTATTATTCTGACTTCTGAAAGTTTTCACAGTCTCTCACAGGTATGTGAGGTGTAAGGAAATGATATTTTAAGTATTTACCCAACTGCTTTTCCAATACACAAACACTTTCAGACTGAATTATACATGTAGCTAATATCCAATTATGTTCTCTCCTCTTGGAACACGTTATCCCAGTGATGCATCAGTGTGCTTTAAGTAAAACATCTCCATGCACATATCTTACCTACTCTTTCCTGAATTTAAATATTTATAAGCTTTGTCTTTCATTGCCAATTCTGAGTGAATGATTCACTTTCGTTCTGTGAATGTAGCTCATTCTTTGTCAATTCACTGTTATCCATTTGTTTTCTTATATATGATTTCTGTGTTTCAGACTTATTTCTGTCGTCTGTCTTATTTCTGAGAATGTTTAGAGTTTCATATGTATGTAAAGCGTAAGGAAATGACATTTTAAGTACTTAATCAATGATCTCTCCAATACACCAACACATTCAAATTGAATTATACATGTAGCTAATATCCAATTAATTTCTCTACCTTTGGAACACCATATTGTAGTGACGAATACTTCAGATATCAAGTTTCTAAGAACATGTATTTCCTACTGTTTCTGTCATTTACCTAAATATTACCTTATTATTTCATTGGAAATTATCAGTGCAATATTCAACTTCATTCTGTGAATGCAGCGCATTGTTATTTCACAGTTTGTATTCAACTTTTTCCTTATATGGCCACTGCATAAATGTAAACTATTTTCACGTATGAGAGTATACTAACATTCACAGCTCTTGTGTGAAAAATTCTTAGTATTTTCACTATACACTAGATATTAAGGTTTCACTAAGGTATTGCTCTGTTTCAGTCATGTTTCTGGACATTTCTTTTGTCTGTTATTCTGACATCTGAGAGTTGTCACAAATTCATACATGTATATGAGCATTATAAAATTATATTTTAAGTTAACCAACCTTTCTTTGTTTTTCACATTTCTTAGAATTTTAACAGTTTCACTCCGATATGTGAGTCATAAGGAAATGATATTTTAAGTACTTAACAAATGTTCTTTCCAATACACTAACACATTCAGACTGAATTATACAAGTAGAGAATAGGCAACTAACTTTTCTTCTCTTGGAACACGATATTGCAGTGAGGGATCACTGTTCTTCAGACAAAAGGCTCTATGAACATGTATATCCTACTGTTTCTGGCCTTTACGTGAATATTTCCTCATTTTTTCATTGTGAATTTTTAATGAATGATTCACTTCCTATGATTACTTCTCTTCTCAATTCCGTGTTTATGCACCATTTTCTTATATACACCTAATGTAACAAATAAATTATTTCTAAAGTCTATCCTTTCACAGATCTTTTATACCAATTATTATTTTCACACAACACTACATATCATGTTTCAGACATATTCCTGGACATATCTCTTGTCAATTAATCTGACATCTGAGTTGATACATTTTCATACAGTTATATGAGCCCTATCAAATTATATTTTTAAGCAACCTTCTTCCAATATACCAACACTTTCAGACTGAATTATACATGCAGCCAATATCCAACTATGACTCTCTGCTTTTGCAACATGATGATCCAGCGATGGGTCTTTATGCTTAAAATAAAATAGCTCTATGAACATGTCTTTTCTACTCTTTCTGGCATTTAACTAAATATAAGATTTGTCTTACATTGGGAACTCTCAGTGAATGATCATTTTCGTCCTGTGATTCCAGCTCATTAATTGTCCATTCCGAGTGGTTATACAGCCTTTTCCCATAAATATCATCAGTACAAAGGTAAATTATTTCTAGTTAGTGACTATCTTAATATTCACAGCTTTTAAAAAAAAAAACTTCTTAGTATTTTCAAACTATGCTACATATTAAGGTTCCACAAAAGTATTTCTTTGTTTCAGACATATTACTGGCCATTTCTATTTTTCTTACTTCTGAGAGTTCACAGTTTCATAAAGGTATGTAAGCCATAAGGAAATGATATTTTAAGTATTTAACCAACATTCTTTCCAAAACACCAACACACTCAGACTGAATTATACTTCTCTACTCTTGGAATATCATATTGTTTTGAGGGATCACTGACCTTCAGACATTAAGACTACATGAACATATATATCCTATAGTTTCTGGCATTTACCTGAATATTTCCTCATTCTTTTATTGTGAATTCTCAGTTAATGATTCACTTTGTTCCTGTGATTCCATCTATTCCTGTCAATTCTGAAAGTTTATACAGCGTTTTCCTATATACACCTGTTGTACAAAAGTAAATGATATCTAGTTTAGAGGACATCCTAACATTCACAGCTCTTTTATACTAAATTTTAGTATTTAACTTTATAGTAGATATAAAGTTTCTACAAATGTATATCTTTGTTTCATACATATTCCTAGCCTTTCCCCTGGTCTGTTATTTGTAATTCAGAGAGGTTTCGCGTTTTCATTCATGTATGTGGGCCCTAAGAAAATGATATTTTAAGTATTTAACCAATCTTGTTTCCAATACATCAACACATTCAGACTGAATAATACATGCAACCAATATCCAACTAAATTCTCTATTCTTGGAACACGAAATTGCCATGATGGATCAGTCTCCATATATTAAGGCTATATGAACATGTATTTTTTGCTGTTTCTGGCATTTATCTGAGTATTTCCATATTCTTTCATTGCGAATTCCCAGTGAATAATTCACTTTCATCCTCTGCAGCTCATTCATTGTCAATTCAAGTGTATATACTGCGTTTTTTCATATATATCCACTGCACAAATGTCAATTATTCCTAGTTGAGACTATCCTAATATTCACAGCTCTTTAATAAAACCTTTTTAGTATTTTTCACACTACAGTAGATATTAAGATTCCACAAAAGTATTTCTCTGTATTCCCAGACATTTCTGTTGTGTGTTTTTCTAATTTCTTAGAGTTTTCACAGTTTCATACAGGTATGTGAGTTGTAAGGTAATGATACTTTAAGTAATTAACCAAGCAACCCTCTTTTCAATACACTAACACATTCAGACTGAATTATACAAGTAGCCAATATGCAACTAACTTCTTTACTCATGGAACACGAAATTGCAGTATGGGATCAGTGTCCTTCAGACAATAGGGCTCTATGAACATGTATATACTACTGTTTCTGGCCATTACCTGAATATTTCCCTATTCTTTCATTGTGAATTCACCTCCATCCTGTGATTCCATCTCTTTTCTTGTCAATTCCGAGTGTTTATGCAGCATTTTCCCATATATACCCGATGTACAAAAGTAAATTATTTCTAAAGACTATCCTTTCACATGCCTTTTATACCAATTCTTGCAAGTCCTCTTTCAAGAGCCCAGGACTGAGACTCAAGATAGAAGACCAAACATTATTAATGGTTCAAATTTGCATGATTGTTTTTTCTTTATTTTTTTTCTTTATTTCTTTCCACTATTGCCCTCCCCACTCTCCAGTACCTGCCCTCATCTGTTTCTCCCCCCATGGCCTCCCCCATTGCACTGTATCCACTGGCTATGCCTACAAACACACACATACAAGTCCTTCAGCTGATCTCCTATAGGCCGCTCCTCCCCAACTTCTCCTGCCTTCCTACTATAGCACAAAAGTCTGTTCATTGCTTCTTTGCCTCTGAATCTGCTCCCCCCCCCTGATTCTTGTCTTAAATAATATCTTGTCCCTGTAGGCTAGAAGTAAACCCACCAGAACAAAAGAAAAATGATTGAGTCCCAATTTCATTGTCCGATAGCTTTGAATCCCAGTTTCAATGTCAAACAATTCCTTATGTGTACATGTCATCAATGGTAACTGGATACTGGCAATTCTGGTCCGACCATCTCTGGTTTGGTCTTGGGCATCCTGTAGTGATGCACAGCTGCTAACATAGTAAGGCATCGTCAGCATCTTCCATCTCTAGATTGTTTCTCCTCTTGCCTTCGTGATTGTCGCAAACCTGTCAGTTTCTCTCTGTTGCAGGAGTCCACTTGGTCTTGGAGTTGTTTTCTGAAAGTATATAAACATATTCTAGACCAAGAGTTAATAAAGGAATCTTTTCTATAAAATTGACATGTGGTCCTTTTTATTTTTGCCTACCGCTTTTCCTTTGGCTTATTTTGACACTATATGTGTTTTTCATGGGTGTCTTGCTGTTAGCATTACAAATGGAAATTAATTTTCTAAAGTGAAAATTTTCTAAACGTAACTTACTTACCAGATATTTTTTTCTTACATGCTATTATTCTACTCCCCCCCCCTCCTTTTTTTGATTAATGGAGAACTTAGTAAAAAAAATTTTTTAATGTAATCTTGATAACTTTAAATTTTAACTTTTTGCACAGAAAAATGCCTGTTTTAGGTTCAATACATATTAAGCAATTTTACCATGAGATGAGCTATCAATAGAAATTTTAATTTAACCAATGTTCTCTCCAGTACACCAACACATTCAGATTTAGTTATACATGTAGCCAATGTCTGACTAACTTCTCTACCATTGGAACAGGATATTGTAGTGACGGATCAGAGTACTTCAGATATTAAGGTTCTAAGAATATGTATTTCCTACTGTTTCCAGCATTTACCTAAATATTTCCGCATTCTTTCATTGGGAATTCTCAGTTGATTCACTTTTGTCCTGTGATTACACCTCATTCCTTGTCAACCCTGAGTGTTTATGCAGAATTGTTCTATATATACCCAATGTACAAATGGAAATTATTTCTAGTTTAAAGACTATACTTTCACAGCTTTTTATACAAATTCTTAGTATTTTCACACTCCACTAGATATTTTCTACACATCTTAATATGTTCAGACATATTCCTGGACATTTCTGTTGTCTATTATTCTGACATCTGAAAGTTGTCACATTTTCATACAGGTAGGAGCCCTCTAAAATTATATTTTAAGTAGTTAACCAACCTTTCCAATACAATAACACTTTCAGACTGAATTATTCACTTTCATCCCATGATTCCAACTCCTGCATTTTCAATTCTGAGTGTTTATACAGCATTTTTCCATATATACCTGCTGAACAATGGTAAATTATTTCTAGTTGAAAGAATATCCTTTCACAGCTTTATACAAATTCTTTGTATTTTAAAACTACAGTAGATATAAAGTTTCTACAAATGTATATCTTTGTTTCAAACATATCCCTAGACATTTCCCTGGTCTGTTATTTTTAATTCAGATTGTTTTCACATTTTCATTTATGTATGTGAGTGAGCCCTATGAAAATGATATTTGGATTTTTTAACCAACCTTCTTTCTAATATATCAACACATTTAGAATGAACTTACGTCGCCAATGTCCAACTCAGTTTTCTGACCTTGGAACACGATATCCCAGTGATGGATCAGTGTCCTTCACATAAAACAGCTCTATAAATATGTATTTATTCCTGTCTGGCATTTAACTAAATATTTATTTAATCTTTTTTCTTTGTGAATTCTCAATGAATGATTCATTTTTTTCCTGTGATTACAACTGATTGTCAATCTGAGTGTTTATAGAGTGTTTTTTTCATATATACCTGCTGTACAAATGTAAAATGTTTTCTGTTTAGAGACTATTCTAACATTCACAGCTCAGTTATACAATTTCTTTTATTTTAACAATACACTACATATTAAGGTTCTACAAATATATATCTTTGTTTCACACATATTCCTAGATATTTGCCTGAGCTATTTTTAATTCTGAGAGTTTTCACATTTTCTTAAGAAACAGAAAAAAAAGAAACCAAACAGTATAAAGAGAGAGCTTTGTCCATATTGGCTTACTCAGAATTTGGAGAACTGACTCCCTGAATCACTACTAGGACATATGAAACATCTGAAAATAAATGGGGTTATCCTGTACCTCCAAGTGCTCCTGTGTATTTTTTGATCACCTAGTAAATTCTGTAACATGTCCTCCTCCTGTGCTGGCTTTTAAGGCTCACTGGAGACAGATGGATCTAGGAGTCAGTGCTTCCAACCTGTTGGGAGACCTAAAGACTATGCCAGTGAAAGGGCTTTTTGTGTTGTTTAATGGTCTGTCCACATAAATGAGTTATTCCTGAAAGCTCTGGGGCAATATTGTCCATGTTAGCTGATGGCTTTGATTATTGGGATCGTTGAAAAGCAAAAAAGGACTGTTGGGAATCAACAGTATATGTAGAAAAAGGTATCCTTGGGATTTAGTACACTTTGTGTTTTCCAGAATTTGGGAAGTAAATCATAAGGGTTAGGAACAATTGGCTGGATAGGAATCACTGCCTTATTTAGTAGTTATGATTCCTGAACTAGTCCTCCCCCTCTATTAGGCTCTTGTACCCCTATGATGGGGGTAGAGGAAGGAATATGACAAAGTTTCAATAAACCATGGGCTTCTAAAACAGATGCCTTATTAGAATATTAAATCCTTCTAGAGCCTCAGGGTTGAGAGGACATTGTTTCTTATGTGAATATGAGGGTTTTTGCAGGATCAGGATGGCCTGGGAAAGGAACAGATTACCCATGCTATGACCTAAAGTCTGAGAAAAAGACCTCTTTCTTGGCTTCCCAGATATTCCCAGCCACAGTCTCTGAGGATGATTTACCAGGTCTTGGGAGGAGTACAGAGAAGGTGGCTTCAGCATCGGAGAGGAACTTGCCCTCCACTGTCAGTCTTATATAGGGTTCCTTGGGGGAGATGGCAGTCCTCTGAGGAGCTGTATTTAGATGCCCCCAGCCCTGTCAGTCCTATCAGGCCACCTAGGTTGCCATAGGTACAAAGCTCTTTCATTTTCTAGGAGGTTCACTATATCCATTTCTGTCCCGTTCCTCTACCTAAAGTTTTTCAGTGACTGTCTGTGCCAGCTAACGGTCTTTACTTATATGAACTATAGGCTGTTTTTGCAACACCCTCCTTCAATTATTATATGTAATATTCTTTCATTGAATGCTATACTATTGCATGTTATCATATTGGTCTGAGCTAGTGCTTGTTGCTCACCTCTGTGGTACTTCATTAATACCCTGGAGATTTAGGTTTTATACACTGTGCAAATACATGGTACAAAGATAACCCTGGTTTTTTTTTTCACATGATGAACATGTAAGATGATCTCAGTTGAGGCTTGGCACTTCTTAGTGGCAACTGGGGGAAGTTATGTCATAAGTGCTGTGTTGAGTCTGCACATGACCAGCAGTGTTTAGCTGGAGGCCACAGCTCATTTGTACATCTTCTTTCCCATACTGATTCTTTTCTGACTTGTTGTTTAACCTGCCTGTTGGCTACCTTCTCTCCTTTAGGGACTTTTTTTCATCACTGTCCTTCTGCAATGCTCTCTCTGTAATATTCTAAACATTGTCCTACACATGTGTTATGAGATGCACATACATCTGTAAAGACTCTTCAAACATCAGAGACTTCTTTTATTGTTTTTCCATAGAATAAGACATTATCCATCTTCTGAACGGCTTGCAGGTTTCACCAACAGAGAGAAAAACAAGGCTGGATACACTTAACAGAAGAATGAGCTTTACACTCTAATCTTCTTTCAGGTGGTACTTGCCATGTCTGGGTCATATTTCTGTTGATGTCTTTTCCAGTTTGTTATCTTTAGATGCCAAGAATTTGAGAGTAATCTCTTATTATTATTTCCTGCAAATGTCTTATTTTTGGACAATTGCATGGAACCAATGTACTATGTGTAATACACTTTCATATAAGAACTTCTTCACACCACAGTCTACATTCCTTTCCATTCTGTTATTAGGCTATTATCATAAAATGACATATGGTGGGACCTGTTGAATAGAGTGTATCTGTAGAAGAAGAGTCACAGGTCAGGGCTTCTAAGCTCCACCAACACAGCAATCCCTTCTGTGTAATTGATGTTTCTCAGTATTAAAAGGTAGTCTCAATTTGACTAAGTTTCCAGCAGCATTTTTTTTTGCAGAAAGACTTATTTGGTGATGCATGTGTGAGAGATACCTCTTTGAGTGTAAATCCTCATGAGTAACAGTGGGATGCTAGTGGAGAGGAACCCTGGTGAAAATGATGTGTACAGGGCTTCATTTGAGTCCAAGATCATCTTATATTTATCTTGAGTGTCTTCAACTAGTAGGGAGGTGGGGGAAGATTTCCCAGGCACCTCATATCCTGTCCAACTCCAGAAAACTTTTACCAGTGAGGATCCATACATTGGCAGTGAGATTTCACAGGAATTTATTGGTTGAAATAGTTTGCACCAGAGTGAGAAATGTGAAAATGGTGCCAGGCACAAACAAAGTTGTGTAACATCAGAGCGCCTGCTCTAGAGAATTGAATTATGAATGTAAAAAAAAAATGGAAATCTTTTAGACAAATTTTTAAACTCAGTGAAAATTCATACTGGAGAAATACCCTGTGAGTTGGACTGGTTGTAGGAATTTTCTTTCATTTAAAAAGTGTATTTTATTGATTCACAGAGAGGGAGAGGGATAGAGAGTTAGAAACATCAATCAGCTGCCTCCTGCACACCCCCCACTGGAGATTTGCCCACAACCAAGGTACATGTCCTTGACCGGAATTGAACCCGGGACCTTTCAGTCCACAGGCCGAGACTTTATTCACTGAGCCAAACTGGGTTTGGCTCTAGGAATTTCTTCAGTGAGAGCATTAAACACCAGATAATTCAACTGGAGAAGAGCCATATGAGTGTAGTGGTTTAGGGAAGGCCTCTTCTAAACATTATCCAGAAATGATCAAAGGCTTGTGATATATTTGTGTACAGACATTCTTTAAACCTCCATAGCTGTTTCCTCTGGATGAAGTCATTGACCAAAAAAATCATCTAACAGTTTACTGGATTACCCTGACCCATTTAAGGTGTTCACCTCAATGTTTCCTCAACAGGCAAGAAATCAAAGCTAGCGGGACGAGTACTCTGTCATCAGTCTCGGATGTAGGTTTTGGAACCAGTCTGCATTCTGTTGATTCTGTTGGCAATAGACTTGACTTCCTTCCAATATTTTCTGCCCCTGAGACAAGGCTGATCATCCAAAGAATTAGGAGAGAGATGGTAGAACTGTATCAGATCATGATTTTAATTTACTAACAAGAGAAGATTATCTGGGTTTTTATTTGGAAGAACTTTTTAAGGCTTTATTTAGGTAGATTTATAATTGACATGTAACAAAACCCATTCTTCTAATGTGTATTATTGGTTGAGCTTGGACATACAGATAAAACTATAAAACAGTCTTATTTAAAAGAAGTTTCTCACCCACATACAGGTTAGGGTAGCAGTTGGTTTATAGATCTGAATATGCAAAACACTTAGTTTATTATCTTTTTTAAAACAATAGTTTATATATTTTTTAGGTCTTTAAAATATTTTATTGACTTCTTAGGATGAGAAAAAAGAGAGAAATGGTGATATGAGAAAGAAACATTGAACTGCTACCTCATGCACGCCACCTCCAAAGCATCCAGTCAGACATATGGTCTAACCTAGAAAGAAACCATTGACCCTTCAGAGTAGGGAATGTTGTTCAATCAACTGAGACAAAGTGGCCAGAGAAGTGTTTATACTTGTATTTTTATTTTTAAATTTTTGGCTCTTTAAAAAAATAAATCTTTATTGTACAAATTATTGCAATTGTTCTTTTCCCACCCCCCATAGCTCCCTTCCACCAGACTCCTACCCTTCACTCTCCCCTTACCTCACCCCCATTGTCCTCAACCATAGGTGTATGAGTTTTGTCCAGTCGTTCTGTGCACCCCTCATAACCCTTTCCCATGAGAATTGTTCAGTCCACTCCCTTTCTATGCCCAATTCTATAATACTCATCAATTTATTCTATTCATCAGATTTTTAATTTACTTGATTTTTAGATTCACTTGTTGATAGATATGTATTGTTCATAATTTTTATCTTTACTGTTTTCTTCTTCCTCTTAACGAGTACCTTTCAGCATTTCATATAATACTGTTTTGGTGTTGACGAACTCCTTTAGCTTTTTCTTATCTGTGAAGCTCTTTATCTGCCCTTCAATTGTGAATGATGGCCTTGCTGGGTAGAGTCTTTTTGGTTGTAGGTTCTTGCTATTCATCACTTTGAATATTTCTTGCCACCACCATCTGACCTGTATCATTTCTGTTGAGAAATCAGCTGACAGTCGTATGGGTGCTCCCTTGTAGGTAATTAACTGTGTTTCTGTTGCTACTTTTGGGATTCTCTTTGTCTTTTGCTCTTGGTATTTTAATTATGATGTGTCTTGGTGTGGTCCTCTTTAGATTCCTTTTGCTTGGGGTTCTGTGTGCTTCCTGGACCCATAAGTCTATTTCTTTCACCAGGTGGGGAATGCTTTTGGTCATTATTTCTTCAAATAGGTTTTCAGTATCTTGCTCTCTTTTTCTGGCATCCCCACAATTCTTTTTTTAATTAAATATTTATTATTCAGATTATTACATTTATTTCTCTTTTTTCCCCTCCATAGATCCCCTCCACCCAGCTCCCAACCCTCCCTCTACCCTTACCTCCTTCCCGTTGACCTCATCCATAGGTGTATGATTTTTTTGTCCAGTCTCTCCCTGTACACCCCTTACCCCTTTTCCCCTGAGAATTACCAGTCCACTCCCTTCCTGTTCTCCTGAATCTATTATATTCACCAGTTTATTCTATTGATCAAATTTTTAATTCACTTAGTTTTTAGATTCACTTGATAGGTATATATTTGTTCATATTTTTTTATCTTTTACCTTTTTCTACTTCCTCTTCTAAAAGAGTACCCTTCAGCATTTCATATAACACTGGTTTGGAGTTGATGAACTCGTTTAGCTTTTTCTTATCTGTGAAGCTCTTTATCGGCCCTTCAATTGTGAATGATAGCTTTGCTGGATAGAGTATTCTGTTTTTCTCTTGTTCTTTTAATATTCTCTCCTTGTCTTTTGCTCTTGATATTTTAATTATGATGTGTCTTGGTGTAGTCCTCTTTGGAATTTATATGGGGTTCTGTGTACTTCCTGGACTTGTAAGTGTATTTCTTTCACCAGATGTGGGAAGTTTTCAGTCATTACTTCTTCAAATAAGTTTTCAATATCTTGCTCTCCCTCTTCTTTCTGGCACCTCCACAATTCTGATGTTGGTACACTTGAAGCTGTCCCAGAGGCTTCTTACATTATCTTCACATTTTTGGATTCTTTTTTCTTCTTGCTTATCCAGTTGAGTGTTTTCTGCTTCATTATATTTCAATTTTTTGACTTGATTCTTGCCTTCCTCTAGTCTGCTGTTAGGTTTCTGTATAATATTTTTATTTCAGTCAGTGTATGTTTAATTTCTAGTTGGTCCTTTTCCATTTGTAGTTGGTTCTTTTTCATCTCTAATTGGTTCTTTTTCATATCCAGTTGGTTCTTTTTAATCTCCTCTGGGGTCTCGCTAACTTTATCCAACTTTTCTAGGATATTCTTAAAAATTCTTATAAGTGTGGTTTTCAACTCTATATCCAGTTGTTTTTCTCCATTTCTTTTGTTTGTGATCTCTTTCCTTGTCTTGGCATTTTCACTATGCCAGGAGAACTTCTTTGTTGGATTCAGCCTTATGGTACAGGACTTACAAAACTGCAAAAGCCTCTCTGTTGAGCTTGGGATGGGTGGAGTCTCAGGGCTTAATGGACTGTCTTGCCTTCTAGTCGGCCCCGCCCTCCAAGGCTCTTGGGTCTCACGTGACTGGGTAATCACTGGAGGGGTCCCTATGTTTGTGCACGCTTACACAGTGCCTCTAGACCTCTGCATTTCCGGGTCCTCAGTGATCCAGGTCCATATGAGTCTGGGGCCCCAGATTTTCACCCACAACTGGGTTTCAGTGGAGCTAGAAGTGGCACAGTTGGGAGAATCTGTCCCCCACCCATTGCAAAAGCCTGCAGCACAACTAGCAATTGGTCCTCTGAGCACAGTGCTGTGTGTGCCACCAGACCTCTGCCTTTTCACGTCTTTCCCAGATCTTCCAATTCTCCCTCTTCACAGTCTGAACTCCCCCCATATGAGTCCCGGCCGGACGTGGAGTTTAGTGCTTTAGGATAAGGGGTTCAATGCAGTTGGGAGTCTCTGTCCCCTTCCCGCCAAAGAAAACCAGCCAGGCACTCTGGCACCCACTCTCTCCACGTGCGTATCTCTGCACCTCAGCTTTTTGCAGCTCCTCTGGGTCTCTCTGAGCCCCTCTCATTCCTTCTAGTTGTAGAATTTCCACTCAGCCAGCTTTCATGTGGTTTTGGATGATGTCCATTCTTTTAGTTGTAGTTTTGAAATTGTTGTGCGAGGCAGCACTGTAGGTGTTTACCTATGCCTCCATCTTGGATCCCTAGATCACCAATCTTATTGGATCTACCTTTAAAATATATTCATTGAGAGCACCAAAATGAATGAATGACTTCTTTCCATCTTTATTGCTACCACCCTGGCTCAAGACATTTTCATCATTTACTGTATTATAATAGCCTCCCAATTGGTCAATCTTATCTCTCTATAGTTTACTTTCTACACAGGAGCTAGAATTATCCTTTTAAACAAAGGGAAACTTTAATCCCCCCACTCAGATTTCACCAGGATAAACTGGCGTATGAATCCCTAGATTACCGTTGCAATTCTTTTTATATAAAAAAATTTTAAATTTATTTCAGAGAGGAAGGAGGAGGGAGAGAGTGATAGAAACATCAATGATGAGAGAGAATCATTCCTAATCTAATTCTTTGAAGTTCTCTTCTGGCGACTCTTCTGCCATCTATGAGGCCCACAATTTCTGATCACACTGATTCTTTTCAGACTGCCTCCAAACATCATATTCCACTTTCATTTTTCTACGTCCACCAATCTTTTCTCAAGTTCAAGCTGTTCATCTTGTAATAACAGCTTTTTTTGTTAAGCGTCTTTCTTGGCAGCTTATACTTTACATAATAATTTACTTTCCTTTTCTATTAAGAGCATTCTGTGGTGTTCAACATCTGATTTGAGAATTTGATTGTCTGTTACCTGTTCACTTTGCATCTTATTTCTCTTTCTAGATCACTCTTTAGCTCCTGCTGTTCCAGTTTGATGTTTATTTCTAATTTGTTTGATTAAATGCCTTTACAGGTAAATGCATTTATTTCCCATTCAGCTTTATGTAATTTACTGATTAAAACAGTATTTTGTTTATTGCTTGATTGTAGCTCTTTTTACAAGTATTCAGTCAGCAGTTTGACTGTTTTTCAGCCTCTGGGGATCTGATTGCAGCTTTCATAACAACTATTGTACCTGAATTCTTTGGACATTTTCTATCTGAGCTCTAGAATTCTCTTATACAGCACGCAATCCAGCTGCTTTATCCTCTAACTATTAATTTCTGAACCAAATGGACATTTTCTTGAATTGGTTCTCCACTCATTTGCTATGGAATCAAGACTAAGTAGCTAATTATGCAGTTCTTTATCTTTCTCCAGTATTACAATCTCTGATTCATATTTTTATTTTTTCTTCTAAAATACATGCAAATTCTTCTTTCTGGTGTTTGAACTCTGATTTGAGAAGCTTAATACTTTCAGCTTTTCAACTTCTTCATCCAGATTCCTAAAATGTCCTCTCATTAATATCTAATTCTCATTGTATTTGGGCTCTGAACAATTCTAAGCTTTGTGGAATTAATACCTGCAGCTTTCTTTCCTCTAAGACTTTAATTTTCTCTAATAATGCCTCTCTTACTACTTGAAAGTAGAATTTTTCAGCTAGAATTGTTTCTGGTTAGTTTGCTTTTCATTTAGCAGGCTCTTGAGTTTACTTTGTGACTTTGTGGACTCAGCTTTCAACCTGTTGTGTTCAATTCTCATAGTGACAGTTAGTTTTATGATGTTCACATCATTATCTTTCATCAGTTAGCATTGCTTGTAACACAAGGTGAAAATCTGTCAGCCCACTGTCCCCACCAGTAGGATAAGTTGTGGGAAGAGTGTTCATATTGGTGGGTAAGCTGACAACCATGTGAAAATAAGTTCTGGTGTTCTTATTGTCTTAATTTTTCCCCAAGATTCTTTTCCACTTCATTCTTACTAAGACAAGATCTTGGAAGACCAAACTATCAAGGTTCAGACACAAAATTAACATTGCCCTGATCCTCTGCAGTGGGGCTGCCTCTCCAGGGGTACAGGGCAAGCCTTGTAGCTCCTAAGGAGGGGATACCACCTCAGCCCCTCCAGTCCTGGGGGTGACCTGGATTACTGGATCCTGGCACTAGGGAAGCAGGAAGTCCTGCCACTTTGTCCAGTGTTTAATATTTCTAAATTGTAGGCCCAGAAATGAGTTTAGTGTTAACTTCTTTGTTTAAATCCATATTTTAAATAATTTTTATGGTAAGCATTTCTTCATACTTTTATTTATAGTATCTTTTTTTGTTTAAAGGTCTGGTAAGAAACTTTTGCCAATTTAAAAAATTAATTTATGATTTAAGCAATAGGAGAAGACTTCAGCCCCTATGACATCTGTTTTCACCTCACTCATTCCTCAAGGACTCAACTGTCTTCTTTGCCATTTGGAACTATATGATTTGAATACTGGAAGGAAAATTGTTGTCACTCAAATTCTATCCTATGACCATTTAAAGCCCACTTGCATGATATACTTATAAATTTAGTGTACTAACATCCTCCACCATTCCTTTTAGTTAAAGTATTGAAGAGGAGATTAAGTGAAATTAAGGGTTGTAGCTCTTGTCAATTTCCCCATTTTAAATACTCTCATCATTGTCAGCTTCAAACTGCCAAAATGATGGCACTGAATATGGGACTGATAAGATATTTGAGTAGCAAAACATTGTGTTGTATTTACAACTTACTGACACAGTAGGTACAAATACTTTAAATGTAGATTTAAAACATACATTCAAAAAATGTATTTCTATTCATTTCAGAGAGCAAGAGAGAGTGAGACATCGAAACAACAGTGATGAAAGAGAATCACTGATTGGCTGCTTCCTGCTTGCCCCACAATGGGGATCCAGCCTACCAACTGGAGCATGTGTCATGACTGGGAATCAAACCTTAATCTCCAGCTTCATAAGTCAATACTAAACCACTGAACCACACTGGCCAGGCACCCCTAAGCTTTTAAGAAATCCCACTTGTCCTAACTGGTTTAGATCAGCGGGTAGAGGATCAGCCTGCAGAGTGAAAAGGCCCAGATTTGTTTCTGATCAAGGGCATGTAACTTGGTTGTGGGCACATTCCCAGCATGTGTGCAGGAGGCAGCTGATTAATGTTTCTAACTCTCTATCCCTCTCTTTCTCTCTGTAAAAATTTTATAAATATATATTTTTGAAAAAGAAAGAAAAGAAAAAGAAATCCCACTTGACCTGCAACCAGAGAAAGAATGAACAGTGACAGCTCAAATCCCAGACTTTAGTTTGATGGAAGCTTTTTGAAAACTGCTTCAATTTTTTCTTTAGTTTTCAGTCTCTTGAGATTTTTTCATTCTTCCTGGTTGACTTTTGGAAGTTCATGTTTTTCTAGGAATATGTCCATTTCCTGTAGGTTGTTTTGTTTATTGCAGTAGAGGTGTTCATAGTATTTTTTTTTACAATCTTTTGTATTTCTGTTGGATCTGTTGTTATTTTGCCTATTTTACTTCTGTTTTCCCCCTTTTTTTCTCTTTTTCTTTTTTAATACGGGTCCTCTCTCTTTGCTTCTTGGTGAGCCTGGCAAGAGGATCATCCATCTTGTTTATTCTTTCAAAGAACCAGCTCTTGGTCTCATTGAATTTTTTGTTTGTTTTGGGGGTCTTTATGTCATTTATTTCTGCTCTGGTCTTATCTCCTTCCTTGTTCTCACTCTGCACTTTTCTTGTTGTTCTCTTTATACTTCTTTAAGTTGTAGAATTAGATAATTTTTACCAGCTTTCTTTTTTTTAATTTAATAAATCTTTTTTGTTCAGATTTTTGCAATTGTTCCTCCTTTTTCCCTCCATAGTTCTCCTCCCCCAGTTCCCACCCTACCTTCTACCCTTACCTCCCCGCTACTGTCCTCATCCATACGTGTACGATTTTTATTCAGTCATTTCCCACACCCTCCACACACCCGTTTCCCATTGAGAATTGTCAGTCCATTCCTTTTCTATGTCCCTGATTCTATTATATTCACCAGTTTATTCTGTTCATCAAATTTTTTTATTCATTTGATTTTTAGATTCACTTGTTGATAGCTATGCATTTATTGTTCATATTTAAATGTATTTTCCTAAATTTTTTCAGAGAGGAAGGGAGAGGAATAGAGTTAAACATAGATGAGAGAGAAAAATTGATCAGATGCTTCCTGCACATCTACTACTGGGTATGTGCCTGCAACCAAGGTAAATGCCCCTGACTGGAAACAAACCTGAGACCTTTCAGTATGCGGGCTGATGCTCTATCCACTGAGCCAGAACTGTTAGGGCTGTTGTTCATAATTGTTATCTTTATGTTATTCTTCTTCTTCCTCTTCTTAAAACGTACCTTTCAGCATTTCATATAATACTGGTTTTGTGGTGATGAACTTTTTCTTATCTGTGAAGTTTTCTCTTTCTGCCCTTTAATTCTGAATGATTGCTTTGCTGGGTATAGGAATCTTGGTTGTAGGTTTTTGCTGTTCATCACTTTGAATATTTCTTGCCACTCCCTTCTGGCCTGCACAGTTTCTGTTGAAAAAATCAGCTGACAATCGTATGGGTGCTCCCTTGTAGGTAATTAACTGCGTTTCTGTTGCTGCTTTTAAGATTTCCTCTTTGTCTTTTGCTCTTGGTATTTTAATTATGATGTGTCTTGGTGTGGTCTTTTTGGATTCCTTTAGTTTGGGGTTCTGTGCACTGACTGTACTTGTAAATATAATATTTCTTTCACCAGGTGGGGAATGTTTTTGGTCATTATTTCTTCAAATAGGTTTTCAGTATCTTGCTCTCTCTCTTCTTCTAGTACCCCAATGATTTGGATGTTGGTACGCTTGAGGTTGTCCCAGAGACTCTTTACACTATCTTCAAATTTTTGGATTCTTTTTGCTTTTTGTTTTTCTGGTTGAGTGTTATTTTCTTCTTTGTATTTCAAATCTTTGACTTGGTTCTTGTGGTCCTCTAGTCTACTGTTAGGTCTCTGTATAATTTTTTTTTATTTCAGTCAGTGTATGTTTAATTTCTAGTTGGTATTTTTTATCTCCACTTGGGTTTCAATAAATTTATCCATATTTTCTAGGAAATTTTTGAAAACCTTATAACGGTAGCTCTAAACTTTATATCTAGTCGTTTGCTTTATTCCATTTCTTTCATTTGTGGTCTATTTTTTGTCTCCAGGTTTCACTGCTTCCTTGACTTGGTAGAGTAGCTTTGTGTGCTATGTCTCCTATATGACCCAGTGGCTGAGCCTCCACATTTACCTGAGGTGGACACTCTTGGTGCGCCCTTTTGTGGACTGTGTGCACAGCCTTGTTGTAGTTAAGTCTTCATTGTTGTTGGTATCACTGGGAGGAATTGACCTCCAGGCCTATTGGCTATGAGGATTGACTGTGTCTACACTGGGAGAACTTCTGTGCAGGAGACACCCTTATGGAGCAAGACTTGCTAAATTGCAAAAGCTTCTGTCCTAAGCTTGGATAGAGCAGAGTCTCAGGGAGTAGCTTTCTGCCTTGGCCTCCCATCCCTGACATATGAAGCCCCTTGGTCTCAGTGTCCCTCAGTAATTGCTGCAAGCACCTCTGACAGTAAGCTCCCCTCAAGTTTCATCCTCTGCCAGACAGTCCAGTTTCTCCACAAATGAGTCTGGATGTTCAGAGTCTCACCTTGAAGTGGAATTCAGTGCAGTTGGGAGCTTCTTTCTCCCTCCCATTTGAGAAAGCCAGCTGCACACTCAGCAGTCAGTCCTATCTGCACACATGCACCTCTTGACCTCTGCTTTCTGCAGCTCCCTGAGTCTCAGTGTGCTTTTCTATTTTCCTGACAGTACAGATGCCCCCCAGGTGAGTTTGGGTTCCCATATTCTCGCCTGAAATTGGAGTTCAGTGCAGTTGGGAGCTTCTGTTTCCCTCCTGCTTGAGAAATCCAGACTCTGCACTCAGCCACCAGTCCTCTCTGTGTGCATGCATCTCAGCCTTTTGAAGCTCCTCTGAGTCTCAATGCACTTTTCTCTTTCCTTCTAATTGTAGAATTTCCACTCAGCCAGCGTTCCTGTCATTCTGGATGGTGTCTGTTTTGTGTCCATTTTGTCTTTTAGTGGTAGTTTTGAAATAGTTGTGCAAGGCAGCAGTTTAGGTATTTACCTCTGCTGCCATCTTGGTTTCTCCCAGTGTCCTTTTTTTCTTTCTTCTTGAGATACATCTGTAATGCTCTGAACTTCCCTCTCAAGACTGTAGTCACTGTGTCCTATAGGATTTAGATTGTTGTGTTTTCATTGTCATTCATTTCCAGGATGTTTTTAATTTCTTCTTTGATCTCTTTGGTAACCTAATCATTGTTTAATAGCATGCTATTCCGCCTCCAAGTGTTTGAATTATTTTTATTGTTTTCATTGTTGTTGATGCTTGATATATCTAACTTCTTAATTTTTTTCTTTTTTTCACTCATTTATTTATTTTTTTATTAAATTTTTATACATATCTTCCCATTGCCCCCCTCCCTCCCAGGCATTCCCCAACCCCCCAGTGTCTATGTTCATTGGTTATGCTTATATGCATGCATACAAGTCCTTTGATTGATCTCTTATCTACCTCACTTAACTTTAATCTTCCTGGTGTAATTTCACAGTCTGTTTGAAGCTTTCCTGCCTCTATATCTATTCTTTTGTTCATCAGTTTATAATGTTCTTTATTATCCACAAATGAGTGAGATCATGTGATGCTTCTTCTTCATTGACTGGCTTATTTCACTAAGCATAAGGCTCTCTCCAGTTCCAACCAGGTTACTGCAAATGGTAAGAATTCCTTCTTTTTAATGGCAGCATAGAATTCCATTGTGTAGATGTACCACAGTTTTCTGATGCACTCATCTGCTATATCTTCTTAAATTTTGAGAGGTTTTCATGTGACCCAATATGTGTTCTATTTTTGAAAATGTTTCATGTGCACTTGAGAAGAATGTATATTCTGTAACTTTGGTGTGAGATGTTCTGAAAATGTCTAGTAAGTCCATCTGATCCAATGAGTCATTTAGGATTGCTGTTTCCTTTGCTGATTTTTATCTAGAGAATTTATCCAGTGATCTCAGTGGGTTATAAAAGTCCCCTATTATAATTACATTGCTGTCTCTCTTCCTTTATATCTTCTAGCAAGTTTTTTTTTAATGTATTTGGTTTTTCCTACATTGGGTACATATAGGTTTATCAGAATTATATCCTCTTGTTGTATCAATCCCTTAAGTATTAAGAAATGGTATTTTATATCTCTCATCATGGCCCTCACTCTGAAGTCTAATTAGTGAGATATAACTATTGATTCCCTGGCATTTTTTTTCTTTTCTATTCTCTTGAAAGATATTTTTCCATCTCTTCAGTTTTAGTCTGTGTGAGTCTCTTGTGCTGAGGTGAGGGTCTGGTAAACAAAAGATATATGGGTCATATTTTCGTATCCATTCAGTAACTGGATTTCTTTAATTGGAGCATTTAGGCCATTGACCTTGAAAGTCATTATTGAAAGGTACTTGTTTTTAGCCATTTTTATTTTTTGTGCCTGTGTTCCTTCTTGCCATTTTTTTTTTTCATCGATTTACAACAGTCCCTTTAGCATTTCTTGCATTGCTGGCATGGTAGTGATAAACTCCTTTAGTTTTTTTTGTTTTGTTTTCTTTTTTTGTTGTCTGATTTCCCCTTCAATTTTGAATAATAACTTTGTTGTATAGGTATTCTTGGATTCAGTCCTTTGCTTTGCATCACTTTGTCTACTTCCTCCCATTCATTTCTGGCCTGCTGTGTTTCTCTCCAGAAATCATTTCATAATCTAATAGGAAATCCCTTGTATGTAACTTTTTGTCTCTCTCCTGTAGCCTTTAAGATTCTTTCTTTGTCATTAACATTTGCCGTTATTATTATGACATATCTTTTAAAAATATATATTTTATTGATTATTACTGAGAGGAATAAAGAGTTAGAAATATCAATGAGCAAGAGACATTGATCAGCTGCCTCCTGCACGCCCCATAATGGGGATGTACCCACAACCAAAATACATGCCGTTGACTGGGATCAAACCTGGGACCTTTCAGTCTGCAGGTTGACGCTGTATCCACTGAGCAAAACCAATTTCAGCAGTATGACCTGTCTTGGAGTTCATCTTGTTTGTGGGTCTTTTGGTGTTCACTTCTTTGGGACTCTCTATGCTTGTGTGACTTTTTTCTTAACCAAGTCAGGGAAGTTTTCTGACATTGCTTCTTCCAATAGGTTTTCTAAGGCTTGCTCTTATTATTGTTCTGGCACCCCTAATATACACAGATTGTTCATGTCATGTTATCCCAAAGCTCCCTCTCTTCAATCTTTTGATTTTTTTTCTCCAATTGCTGTTCAGATTGGTTGTGTTTTCCCTCCCTATCTTCTAATTTGCTAATTCAGTCTTCTTTACGTAGTCTACTGTTGAACGCTTCCACATTGTTTCTATTATTATTATTATTATTATTATTATTATTATTGTAGCTATATCCCTTTTTTCCCCTTCTGATTCTTACATAGGTTGTTGATTTTCTCATCCATCCAGTTTATGAATTGTATTCCCCTTAATCTAAATTCTTTTCTGACACATTGCATGCCTCTGTTCCAATTAATTCCTTTTCTGGCAATTCCTCTTTTTCTTTCCTTTTGGGTTGTTATGTCTTCCCATTTTTACTCTCACTAAAGGATCTAGGTGTTGAGTTGTGCAGGACTTGTGGCTGCAGCAGTGGGCATGGTGGCTGGTTGTGTGCTCATTGGGAAGTGGCTGTTTTGCACGTGGTCTTGGGAAGAATCTTCTTCTCAGGTGGTTGTGGGTGGTGGCTGCTCTTCAGTCAGTCACAGTGTAGCCACTTCTCATGTGGTCCCAGGTGGCAGCTGCTCATGTGGAAGCTGCTTCTCATGTGGTTGTATGGTGGCTGTTCCTTAAGGGGGTTGTGGAACAGCTGCTCCTCATGTGGTCTTGGGGTGGCTGCTTCTCCCATGGGTGGTGTTGCTCCTGAGGGTTGTGATTGTGAGGTGGATACTTCTTGTGCGGTTGAGGGTGCTGTCTTCTCCTTCAGCAATTACAGGCAGTGGTGCTATGTAGGGCTTGTCAGTTCACATGCATACCTGTTCTATTATTTTATGTTAAGAATTACTCATTTATTTCATCTCTTTGTATTCAGCATGTCTCTATCAAAATAAACTGTTTTTATAAAAATTGAAGCTTTTGGGGTTTTTTGTGTTGCCTACAAGAACTTAAATCTTGTTTACTTGGCCCATGTTAGTGTTTGAGTTTGCTGTGCTTGGTGTACATGGAATAGACCCAAAAATCTCATTGAGGAAAGGTATTAGGGGTGGTGGTGTCTAGAGTAGATTTGCTAAAGAACACATATGAATAGCCTATGGACACAGATAACAATGTGGTGAAGGCCAGGATGGAATGGCAAGGACTGGGTAGAGGG
Organism: Lasiurus borealis; assembly: GCA_004026805.1. Taxonomy (NCBI): domain Eukaryota; kingdom Metazoa; phylum Chordata; class Mammalia; order Chiroptera; family Vespertilionidae; genus Lasiurus; species Lasiurus borealis. The sequence continues at coordinate 271 of PVJN01023386.1, read as the reverse complement.
AGGCAAGATAGGGGCAACTGGGGGATATCTGTAATCGTGTAAATAATTTAAAAAATTAAATGTTGCAGTAGTTGATATAAAAATTCTACATCTATAAATTGGTTCTAAGCAGATATCAGAAATGTAGGCAAACAATTAGGCATGAATGTAACATATTTTTAGTAATAAAAAGAGAAACTTAGATGCCTAACAATAAATGTTTAGTTAGGTAGAAAATGGTGCATCCTGCTCAGCCAATGTGGCTCAGTGGTTGAGCATCAACCTATGAGAC
>PVJN01023385.1:0-34012 GCA_004026805.1 Lasiurus borealis | reverse complement strand
GAATATAATAGAATCAGGAGCACAGAAAGGGAGTGGACTGTTAATTCTTAGGGGGAAAAGGGTGAAGGGTGTACAGGGAGAGACTGGACAAAAATCATACACCTATGGATGAGATCAATGGGAGGGAGCTAAGGGCAGAGGGAGGGTGGGAGCTGGGTGGAGGGGTGCTATGGAGGGGAAAAAAAGAGAAACAAATGTAGTAATCTGAATAATAAAGATTTAATTAAAAAAAAAGAAAGAAATTCTCAAGAAAGCAAAAAAATAATAATAATAATAAAATAAAATAAAATAAAATGCCAAGAGCAAAAGACAAAGAGAGAATCTTGAAAGCAGCAAGGCAGCAAGAGAAATACAGTTAGTCACCTATAAGGGAGGACCCATATGTCTGTCAGCTGATTTCTCAACAGAAACTATTCAGGCCAGAAGGGAGACAGGAAATATTCAAAGTGATGATTAGCAAGATTCTACAACCAAGATTACTCTACAGCAAAGCTATCATTCAGAGTTAAAGGGCAGATAAAGAGCTTCACAGATAAGAAAAAATGAAAGGAATTCATCAACACCAATTCATCAACATATGAAATGCTGAAAAGTACTCTTTAAGCACAGGAAGAAGAAGAAAAAGGTAAAGATAAAAATTATGAGCAACAAATACATAACAACACGTGAATCAAAAAATCAAGTGAATTAAAAATTCAATGAACAGAATAAACTGGTGAATATAACAGAATCAGGGGCATAGAAAGGGAGTGGACTGACAATTCTCTTGGGGAGATGAGTGAGGACAATGCAGAGAGAGACTGGACAAAAATCATACACTTATGGATGAGGACAATGCAGGGGGGACGTAAGGGCAGAAGGAGGGGTGGGAGCTGGGTGGAGGGGAGCTAAGGAGGGGAAAGAGGAACAATTATAATAATCTGAACAGTGAAGATTTATTAAATAAATAAAAAAAGAAACAATAAAAAAATACTCTTGATAGTTTCCTAACAACCAAACCTAATTCTTAAGCTTAGTTTCTTTGACTGTTCTAGCAAACTAGTTTATATATTATACTACTTCAAATCTTGAATTCTTAGCTGAAACTGTCCCCATTTGACCTCATTGTTATTCTTCTTTAAAAATTCAGCTCAGCTTTTTTCTCCCCCTGGAAGTTTTTGCCTCTTCAATTTCACTATCCCGTTCCCTTCCTCTATGAATCTTGAAATGGTACCCTTACATTTTTCTACCTAATTCCCATGACAATGAATATGATGAGAATTCACTCAAGGCCTGATTATGTTAATTAATAAAAGGGATTTTGCAGATGTAATTAAGATTGCTAATTAGTTGACTGTGAGTTAATCAAAGGTGAAATTATCCAAATGAAGCCTAATCTGATCACAAGAGACCTTGAAATGCTGTTTTCTCCTACTGATGGCACAAGAGGAAGTCAGAAAGATTTCAAACATGAGAAACACACATACAAGACACTAGTGACTTGAAGAGGCAGGAGGAAGGTGAGTGCACATGATAAGCAATAGGGGAGACTTCTAGAAACTGAGAGAGGTCCCTGACTGATAACCAACAAGGAATCAGAAACATCAGTACTACAACCACAAGGAACTTAATTCTGCCAAAAACTTGAATGAACTGGAAATTGGATTATTCCTGAGACTTCCATATAAGAGCCCAAACTGGATGATAACTTAATTTTTGGCCCGGTGAGACCCTAAGCAGAGAATCCAATTATGCCTGCCCAGGCATCTAACTTAACAAACTCTAATATGATAAATGGATACTGTTTTAAATTTGCTAAGTTTGTGGTGACTGGTTACACATCAACTGAAAACTAATACAACTCCATAGTTATAGAGCCATATTTAAACTGACTCCCTTGCATTTCATTAGTTTGTGAGCTGCTTAAGATATAAATCATGTTTAAATGATGTTTGTATTACCAGCACCGATCGTAGTAGTTGACACATGAGTGGGGAGGTACTCAACAAATATATGTTGACCATCTGAAAGGGTCAGGTAAGCAAACACTAAGATAAAGTTAGGAGTGCCAGGAGTTTATTGACATGGGGAAGAATCAATGCCTGTGAAAGCTAAAACTGAATTGGACATAGAAATATTTCAGGCTTCACTTCATATTAAAAACAGTCATGGCCAACCCAAGAACATGCGTCTGAAACTCGAGAGCATTGAGTCGCCTTAAGAGAAGTCCCATATTGGACAGAAATTACCAGACCCACACCTCCACTTGTTTAGTCATTGACCAGGGACCGCCTAAGAAGACAATTACCTTGGCTTGAGAGCTGAGGTTTGTTCTACAGGTGCCCAAACTGGAAGCTGTCAGCTTGCAAGTTCTTTCCTGCAGGAAGGTCTAAGCAATGCCCCTCCACAGCCACCACACTGTATAAAAGGCCACTTTCTCGAAAGTAAAATATAACAAGCTTTACTTATCAAACTGGAACTATAAGGTTTCCTTCTATGAAGATGCAATAAAAATGAAGGACTAAAAAATAGCAATCTTCACATCTTTAAAATGTAGTTACAAATAAATCATTATTTTACAACAAAAGTTGTAATGATTATATTTACTCGTAATATAGATGGTTGTTGTGGTGTTTGTTTTTTTTCAGAGCAGAGAATTTTTAGTTAATTACAATTAAATTAAATAGAAATTTCCTCAAAGTTTTAGCAAAGTAAACATTTTCATCTAAAGGTGTATGTTTAGAATAATTGGGTTTAATAAATAAACACCAATGATATTTTTTATAGGAATTTGGTTTTCTTGGCATCACTAAAATTAAATTTTAAAGTGAAAACTATTTTCTTAGATTATTCTGTCTGAACTCATATATCTTTGATCTTAAAGCTATCTTTCTCATTTGTTTCAATGACTCTATTTAGAATTAAATTAGTGTGAATTTCAAGCAAAACCATTGAAAGCTTCCATTATCATTTCACAAATGTCAAAAAAATAAATTAGAGGTTGTTCTTTTTTAAAAAGAAGATTGTTTTAGAGGAAAGGGCATTTGGCAATGTACTAAAGGAAGAGTCATTTTCAAAGACAGATACCAAATCCTATTTTTGATGACTTTTATATTTGAGAGTATCAACATGACATCATTGAAAATATGATAATTGAGTATACATTTTCCTGAACTTCTACAGCCTTGTTTATACATATGATGTAAAAATTCCCAATACAAACAATTCTCAGAAATATAGTTTTAGACTTAATCATATTAATGGCATTTTTACAGCCATAATCCTGTATAAGAGTTAATATCTTCTGATACTTTTGGTGATATTTGTTTTCTGCCATTAACATCTCCCCACACAGCTTCTGACTTGGGGAAATTACAACAGATCCTATTTGCCATACTCAGGTTTAGTTGTATCACAGTAGATTTAAAAACATGAGCATAAAGTTTTAATGGTAGTTTTTTAATTATACAATTTTAGAGGTATAACAAATCTAATAAAAATTCACCTTTAATCTCATTTACCAGAATTCATTCTAATTTCAAATTCAGTTTGCTATTTTTCTACTAATTAGCAAAAAAAAAAAATTTAATTTAAAGGTAAATCTAACATTTTTCCATGTCCATCATCAATAGTAAAGACAGAAGCCCAAATCTCTGCAGGCCCTTGGCAAAAACTGCATACTCATATTGCCTTCACATCTACCATATTTTCTTAACTTTTTACTCTTCACTTCTGATGACTACACCAGTGTTCTTTTCTTCAAACCTCCTGTGTGCTCTCTCTCAGATGATGAACTTTTTCATTCCATTTAGAAGAGCAAGGCCCTCAGAAGAGGTTTTTCAACATGCTCCCATTTCCACATCTACCAACCTGCCTTCTCCCCGACTGCTATTGATGAATATCCCTTAGCTCCTCAATAAACCCAACCTTCCACTGGTGCATTGGCTTTTTCCCTTCTCATATTCTCAAGGACATAGGTTCATAAGTTTCCTCTTTCCCATAGAGCAATGACTCTCTTCACTAAATCATTCACATTAGCATGAAAATGCAATGTTTTATCTTCCATCTAAGAAAAAAGTCTTGTTGAACTCAAAACCTCTTCTAACAAATACTTTTTTCGATAATAAAACTCCTAAAAAGCATATAATTATCTTCCTTGTCTACTTTCCTCTCTTCGTCTTCAATCATGATTTCACTATACTGAAATAGTTCTGGTGACAGTCAGCATTGTTAAATCAAATAATCAATTTTAAGTTTGTAGTTTAACCTGTGAACAGAATTTGTCATGGTTGACACTTTCTCAAACACCTTCACTTTTATTTTAGGGAGCTCTTCTTTCTTGGCTCTCCTTCTATCACGCAAGCTGTCTTATCTCAGTGTCTGCTATTTTCTCCCCATCTTCCATATTTCTAATGTGACTTAAATTTCTAGATATCATTTCCTTTCTCATTTCCTTTATCTCTGCACACATTTCTTAAAATATCTCATCTATTCTCAAGGCTCTAAATGCCTTGCAAATTCTGAGAAATCTCACAATTATTCTGCCAGGTCTCTTTCACAAAACTCCAGACTGTATGTCCAATTGCTTCCTCCTTATCTATACTTGGATATCTAATGGGAATTCTCACATTTACCATGTATAAACTCAATCCTGATCTCCTCCCTTCATGAAAATTGATCTTCTCTAAATCTTTCACAATTTAATCCATGGCAATCTGGTTTTTCTACTTGTAACCAAAAAACTTGGAGTAACTGATTCTTCTTTCTTTCACACTCCCCATCAAACCACTTTCAAATTATACTCAGAATTGCTTCCCCAACTATAAAACTGGGTTATTGAATGAGATTCCTTCCAATTGAGTAAGCTCATCTCATTCCTTTCCCCCATGTCTTATTTTATTTAAACAAAACTTCAAAAACGATTACAGGTCAAATAGTTGGAAAAGGCTATACATTTCCTAACTATTATAAAAGCATAAGAAAATGTCCCCCTAATTGAAAAAGAATAAATGATATAAATTAAAACAGACCTAGTATAGGGACTTATTTATGCCAACAAATTAAAAATGTCTCATCATATGTTATTTACCCTAAGTCCAATGTTATATGCACAAGATTACCTCTATATATATATAAAAGCCAAAGCAACTGTTATCACTGGTTGACTGAATGACCAGTCAACAGGTCACTCTGATGCCCACTGACTACCAGGTGGCAGCCACTCCGAGATGGCCCCGATCAGCCCCAATTGCCAGCCGGGCCAGGCCGAGGAACCCAACCATGCACAAATTTGTGCCTGTACACTTTCAGAAGCTGAAGACATTTACTACAACATTAAGCAAGTTAATTCCTTCATAAAAACACCATTTTTTTTCTTCATTCATCCTTGAGAGCATTCTTCTCTCCTTGGGTTCTATGTAACCTGGCTTCATATTTTGGTTTTCCCACTTTGTGGTTCCTGGATACCTACTGTCTTTCTAGAATACAGCAGCAGTTGCACATAAATAATCAGTTTGTTTTGAAGTCCCCCAACATCTTGTGAATTCCATCATGAGGGCCCCTACAGGTCTTTCCTGCCTTTTTAAATAAGAAGTAATAACTGGTGTCACTAATCTGCAGTCTCAGCAATCTTCTGTGACCCACTTTCTCTCTCCCTTTCATTAACACAGATTATGAGTATTCATTGACCATAAGACTTTAAGTCAATATAGTCAATACTTTACAACTCTTAACCGAATTAATATTTGAGACTTGTACAACACAGTAGTGGATTTTCTCCTGTCCAGGAAACTTTTATTTTCTATGAGAGCAAAAGAATGAGGACTTTTATGTAATCAATATCTCAGATGTTGAGTTTCTTTCATCCTTTCAGCTCTAGAGAAGAGACCATGTTAGATATGGCCATCATATAAACTTTTATAAGGTTTCCCTTTCACTGGCTTAATAATAGATTAAATTTCTAAACTATCCAAGAGAAAAAGACTCAAAGTTTTGAAAAGTTCATTTTAGTTCTAACTGCAGTCACAGGCACAAGTAAATTGATGACACTGTGAAGGAAATGCATAGAGACCAATTATAAGGAAATTCTAAGGATGAACATGGCCACAAAAAGCTTTATTTGAAGTTAATCTCACATTAGAGAAAATCATTATGTGAACAAGGAAAATTAAAACAGTCATTAATAATGCAGATATGTTTGACAAGTGAGTGTTAGCCTTTCAAGCAATGCAGACCAGTCCTGCAAACTCTATTTGTATCTCCTCCACTCCATGGTGCCACTTAAAAAAAGAAAAAGAAAAATCATGTTTGAAGATTAAAAGGATACACTATTAATTCTAAATTACTGTATTTCTCATTTTCACTCTGCAAACTTTTGTAGAATTAATAAAATTGAGGATCTAAAGGAATTGTTTTCTTGATTTTAGAGAGAAAGGAAAGGGCAAGAGAGAGAGATTTAAATAAAATTGATCTCCTGCATATTCCCTACTGGGGATGAAATCCATAACTTGAGCATGTGCCTTGACTGGGAATCAAACTGGTGACCACCTGGTGCCTGGGATGAAGCTCAAACAACTGAGCAACACCACAGCATGAGAAATATTTTTAATTGCTGAAAACTAATTCACCTGTTTCTAATGCCTCAAATTTTCCCAACACTTCTGCAAAATATAGGCCATTTTTCCATACCTACTAAATTCAAAACCCTGTACTACATACATTACATACATTATTTCAGTTAAATATCCCAGAGACACTGAGAAATATGCATTGTTGTTCACATTTTATGGAGTAGGGTACCAAGGGTCAGAAACCTTAAGACAATCAACCCAAGGCTGCACAGCTAATTAGTGAGAAAGCTCAGATGCAAATTTGTTTGGTCTATCTGACTCCACAGTGGATGTGCTTTCTACTGATCTGCATAAGAATGAGTCACAATTGAGATTCAAAGTGAGGTCGCCCTTTTAAAAAAAATTTTTCACTACAGGGAATTGGATATGTTTTGGGAAGACTAAATCTGAAAAAAAAAAGAACCTCTTTCTTGCTTTCTGAAGTCACAGGGAACTAGTGAGATTGACAAGAAGGTCAAAGAAAACTTTTTCAGGCCTAGCTGCTGAGCGAGGAGAAATGGAATCAAGAGACTAACATGGCCCAGCCAGTGTGCTCAGTAGTTGAGCATCAACCCATGAACCAAGAGGTTGCTGGTTTGATTCCTGACAGGGCACATACCTGGGTTGTTGGCTCCATCCCCACTATGGGGCATGTAGGAGGAAGCCAATAGATGATGTTTCTCTCTGATCCATATTTCTCTCTCTCTATCCCTTTCCTCTCCTATTCTTCCCTCCCTAAAAATCAATAAACACTCACATACACAAAGAGACTGATATTTACATAGTACTTCAGAGTTCACATATTGTTTTATCATTGATGACCTCTCCATATACTCAGAATAGTCCCAAACTAGTCAGGCTGGAATCATGACATACATTTTGAAATCACTATCAATTTTTGAGGACTTATTATGTACTAACTACTCTACTGGGAAATCATACTTTGCCAAATTGTTTTGTTATAGTAATAATAATAAGGATAAAATACAAATATAAAATAAGAAATTGGGTGTGACATATTAGAGAATGGAATGAAGTGTGAATGCCCTTAAAAGAGATGTGCATGTAAGAGATAAAAAAGATTGTACCCCACATGTAAAGACCAGATAGCAGAACACCTGGGACCCGCTGATAAGACACACTGAAGACACACTGAAGATGTCTGCTTAAGCACATAAAAAGAGAGCAAGCTCCGAAGGAGATTAGAGCCGCTTGTCTGCTCCGTCGCTCTCCACTCCCCTTCCTGCATCCTGCCTGAACTCTGCGCTCTGCCATGGACCCTGAGTCCGAACCGTGAGCCACAAGGAGGCCTCTAGAAGACGCCGAGCTGCAGCTGCAACGTCCAACGTCCAGTGTGTGTGTCTGTCAGCATGGATCTCCAGGTGGCCTGTCGAGGTCTGGAAACCACCAGGACTCCGGTAAATAAACTGCGTGTGATTCGTGCATTGCCTGTTTGTCTCCTGTGTAATTTATGCTCGGCCAATATTTAATAAGTGCCTTGAGTCATCCGTATAAGTCCATTCTATTGGCAGAGGATATTCTTGGCCACCTGTGCTTGCGTCCTTAGATAAATTCTGGGACAGTTTCCATCCAACACGATTAGACAAGAAATTCAAGTGTGATTTTACTTTCCTTCAAATTGAAAAACTAGCAAACTAAAACCAAAGCAAATAAATGAATAAACAAATACGTAAATAAATTAGAAAGAATAGTGGCTTTATTGATTTGCTATGTGAAAGCAGCTTCCTATTCCAGTCACATTCCTGGCCATAAGCACTATTAACCTAAAAATAAATGGTCAAAATGAGAGGTAACATGCGTTCATTTGAGATCCAAAAGAATAGCTGTTCAAGAAGTACTGATTCAGGCAAAATCTCAGTGTTCTGATTTGGAGGCAAAGGCAAGGGGTATTTATGAGAAAGGAAAGGGAAATGCATAAAATAGAAGAAAGGAATTTCCATAAATGCAAATAAACTAACATAGTGATGCTAATTCAAAAGACTGTCTTTAAATTTCACTTTGATAGTTATAATGTCTGCTTTCTTGTTATCTTTGCAAATTGTTGTTTGGAATACAATGCTGCTTTTGGCCTAGTCCAGAGGTTCCATAAGACTTGTAAGGCAGTTCCTCAGGATGGCAGCTCTGACCCCAGTTTGAAATGGCTCTATTTATATTATTTTTCATAGTACCTTCTATATCAAATTTCTGGATTGCCAGTGAAAGAAAAGGCTTGATTTCACATCTAAAATTATAGTTAAATCAATAGCAGCTGTGTGTGTTTCCTATAACTGCTATAACAAATTTCTTTAGGCAACACAAAATTCTTATCTTATAGTTCCGAAGGTCCAAAATGGGCCTTCCTGGGTATATCAAGGTGCCAGCAGGGCTCTGTTTCTTTTGGAAACTCTAGAGAAGAATCTATTTTCTTGCCTTTTCCAGCCCCTACTGACCACCTCCAGTCTGGGCCTCATAGTCCCCTCTTCCATCTGCAAAACCAGCAGTGTGGCATCATCATCTAATCTCTCTGACTCTGATCACCATTCTTGCCTGTCTTTTCACCTTTTAAGGATTATAAATAAAATGTGGAAATTAAACTGAAATGCATTGTTTTCCTCTGGGCAGGATGCAAAGGTGATTTCCAAGGTCCTTGTCCAGATAGAATCAAAGAAAGAAGCCATATGCAAAAACTAGCACACTAAGGTCTAGTAGGAAAAGGAGGAAATTTATTGGGAAATAAGCACAGATTCCCACGTGGGGAGGGAGAGAGATCCACTAACCCCTTTTCCTAAGGTTTATAAAGGCTGCAGTTCTTTGTGTCCTGATATCCCCTCGAATGGGTCACTATAGCACCCTCAGAGCTCAAATCCCACATGGGGTCCCCCTCCTTTTCGCCCTTTTATTTTTCTACTTCTATGAGTGAATGTCTTCCTCTCCCTTTATTTGCAAATGTATACCTTTTGGCAGCTTCCAGCCCCTTATTCTGTGAATGTTTGCCTTTTTGCAGCTCCCAGTCCCCCAGTTTTGCAGCCCTGCAGTTCTCCCTCTTGTGCCCCCTAATTTTGAAAACTCCCTAAACCTGCCTATTTTACCCCTAAAAACTCCTTTCACATATAATACTAGGCCCACTCAGGTGATTCATGAAAGTCCTTAATTCAATCACATCTACAAAGTCTCTTTTCCCATGTAACCTGCCATATGCACAGGAACCAGGGATGGGAGGTAAACACCTTTGGCAGGACATTATTATGCCTACTAGAGCATATTTGTCTGGGATTTATATTCACTGATCTAGAAATAGATACTTTATCATAGAGAGTTTCAAATAAAAGGTGGAATTGCCTCTTTTATATAAAAAATATGATAAAGCATGTTTGAGTATCAGTTAACCAAGTTCTTAGTGTATAATTCCAAGGAATAAAATTGTTTAACTTGACATCTAAGAAATAGTTCACATTGGTCTACATTATAATACAGTAAACCAAAACTTATTTGGTGAGGGTAGAAGTAAATGCTACTAAAATAAAATAAATATTATAAAATTTAAGGACAAAAGACATGAGGGGTAAAGGTAAAGGGCATCTATACTATCATAAATGACTGACCAGATTAATTTTACACTCTTTTTGCCATTATCTGGGTGATTGCAGATAAGCTACTTAAGAAATATGTGCCTCAGTTTCTCATATGTAAAACTGAGGCACATATTTCTTTTTTAAAGAAATGCTTTTATTGATTTTAGAGAGAGAGAAAGGGAAAGAGAAGCATCAACACCGATTGGCTGCCTCCTATACACCCCCTGCTGGAGAATCAAACTGGTCACCTCACAATGAATGTCAACCTATGCATTGAGAGGTCACCAGTTTGACTCAAATGGTGACCTCTCAATGCATGGGTTTGTTACAGAGAACCGGAATAATCAAACAATGCTCTGAGAGTTTGGAGTTACATTTATTATGCACGAGTCCAAAGGAAAATGTTTCTCAAATTCTGGGCCCCAATATGCAGAAATTTTCCCTATTTATATGCTTTCACCTTCTTGACCCTTTGCAAGTTCTTAAAGGGTCCCTATGTGCTTGAGACTTCAAAGACCTGGCCTGGTGCTAGCACTGATAATTTTGTCCAGGGAAGGTTTAATGGCCCTTCTGAAGTGAGAATAGTCTCATTTTCCTTATTATTTAAGCAAGCAAACATTTACAGAAGCCAAATAGCAAGATTAAAATTTCAAATAGCAGTTTTTATATAAAATGGATGCTTCGGGTTGACATTCAACCCCTGAGCAACACTGGCTGGTTGAGGCACATATTTTTTTACGTAACTTACCTACAATTTCTCACATGTAAAATGGAGACTGTCTCAATATCACAGCTACATTTTAGGTTTGTTGTGAGGATTAAAGTTGACGCCCCTTAAGTACTTATCACAGGGCTTTGTCCATAGCAGTTGTTAGGGAAATGGTAATGACTCTATTTCTACTTCTTTTAGCTTTATTATTATTACATCAGAGCTCCCCATACAAGGATTTTTTCCCCCATCATATGGTTGGAATACAGCATTTATATTCCTGAGTGAATCCAGCTTTAGGAGAGTTCCTATAGACCTATAACTCTTTTCATGATAATGCTTTACTGGTACAAATTGCTTGATGAATTGCCCAATAACAAATAAAGAAATGGTCAAGTTTTGATAATTAAATTACATTAAGCTCCAAATGTCATCATCACAATACTGAAAAGAGATAATAGTGGAATGCTAATTCAGTGAAAAAAAATACTGACAAACAGATTTGCTCTCTACTTGCTATCACCGAGGACTTCAATAATATTCTGATTTGAATTAAAAGTCAGTTTAATAAAGACCTCTATATAGATATTATAATGTAAATATAATTACTATTCTATTTTTCTAGGTTCTTTAGGTCATTAAATAGTTTCTGACACAACCATCCTAAGTCAGCATTCGAAATCAAAAGGTTGTTGATCATATACAAATTACTTTAAATCTCAATGATTTAAAGAGTAGGCAGAGCATATTTTTTTGAAAATGGGATGCTTCATATTAAACACATTAGAGGCCCAGTGCATGAATTTGTGCATGGGTGGGGGTCCCTTGGCCTAGCTGGTGATTGAGGCCTATTAGGGGGCTGGCTGGGGGCAGGGACCCCAGAAGGTTGGCCCTCCTAATCAGGACCTATCAGGAGGGGTCAGTTGGCAGTGGGAGGGACCATGGGAGGTTGGCTAACTGGGAGGAGAGGCTGTAGGAGGTTGGCCAGTGGGCTCACCCATTGGGGCTGATCAGGAAAGCTAGCTGGTGGGGGAGGGAGTATGGGCCATGGGAGGTTGGCTGGCTGGGGACAGAGGCCACAGAAAGTTGGCAGTGGGAGCACACTGACCAAGAAGGGGCAACTCCTGCATTGAGCATCTGCCCCTTGGTGGTCAGTGCACATCATAGTGACTGGTTGACTAATCAGTCTAGTCATTCTGCTGTTTGGTCACTGGGCTTTTATATATATATACTAGGGGCCTGGTGCACAAAATTTGTGCACTGGGCGAGGGGTGTTCTTCAGCCAAGCCTGCAATCTCTCCAATCTGGGACATCCCTCTCACAATCCAAGATTGCTGGCTTCTAACTACTAGCTTGCCTGCCTGCCTGATTACCCCTAACCATTGCTTCTGTCTGCCTGATTGCCCCCTAACTGCTCCCTTGTCAGCCCAATTGACATTTAACTGCTCCCCTGCCAGCCTGATCACCCCCAACTGTCTTTCTCTGCTGGCTCCATTGCTCTTAACTGTCCTTCCCTAAAGGCCTGGTTACCCCCAACTGCCCTCCCTTGCTGGCTTATTTTCCTCCTTGCCCTTCCCTGCTGGCCTGGTCCCCACCAACTGCCCTCTCCTGTCAGCCCTATAGCCCTATAGCAGGATCACCTAAGACCATCAGAAAACACAGATATTTACATTACGATTCATTAACAGTAGCAAAATTATAGTTATGAAGTAGCAACAAAAATAATTTTATGGTCGAGGGTCACCATAACATGAGGAACTGTATTAAAGAGTCATAGCATTAGAAAGGTTGAGAACTACTAGTATAGATGATTTCTAGTACACTGGGGTTATAACATCTTTGTGAAATTGGATTTTGAGGGATTTATGATGGGAGCCTTTAGCTATATACAAGTCTTTAGTTTTTGAAATTGGAAAAAAAACATTAAAATAAGAAGAATGTGAAATGGCAAATGCCTTCATGTGAGGTCTTTGCAGAAGTATATTACATTAAATGAAGTTAACCAATTTTTACTATGTACTGGTAGTTTTGATAAATGTCCAGAAGTCTTTTGGAAAGTAAACAAGGTGAAAGGAACAAAAGCTGAGTGATCATTTCATCAAGGGACCCTTGGTTTATTCTGTAGTTCAATTTAGGCAAGTCAATATCAGAAAACTCAAAATACTAAAGCACTTCTCCTCAAAACTAATTTATTCTCTCATCCAACAGTATATTCTAATGTGCATTTCATCATTTTTCTGAAGTGAGATTTCTCTTATTTTCCCATCCAATAAAAAGCATTACTGAACCTACTCTAGTCTAGATGAGCTTTAGTATATTATTTAATACACAGACAAGTTTCCTGCATACAATAATAAGCTTGCTGAAAATTTGAATTGATTTATACAGGCTATTTTCTGAGCATCTATAATGTATTATGACCTATGCTAACTTCTGAGAGAAAACAATTAACCAGACAGATACAGTTCCCAGAAACATAGAATTTATTATCTTCTTATAGAAACAAACAATAAACAACTAATTATCATTTCAAATGTGTAAGTTTTGTGAACAGGGAACCATGAGAGCTTTTAAGAGATTATTAGATTTAGTAGTGCCTCAGAGAACGGGAGGATGAGCTGATTTTGAAGGATGATCAGAATTAATAGGACAAAGGACCCTAATGAGAAATAGGGGACAGAAGGCTGTTCAAGCTGAGCCAATAGGCCACAGAGTAGCATGGAGAGTTGAAAGTTTGAGAAATAAGAGAAAACCAGAATGGAGACAGCCAAGAGTGAGGAGGGAATAGCCTGAGGTGGAAGGACAAATTGGCACTAAATAGATCATCCCAAGTTTAGAAGTCATATCAAAGATTTTACTTTTATGCTAACAACAATGAAAAAACATTGAACTGTGTTAAACAATACATTGATGTAATAGACATATATTTTTAATAGATCATTTTGACTCATATGTAAAAAAATGAATTAATAATTATTAATTAAATATTTATTTCTCAAATATTTATAAATTTCTCACACAATGTAGCAACAGCAGTCAAAAGGAAAACTGAATGCAAAAGTCTAACAACCAATACCAATAAGCCTGAGTTCATAAAGTTCAACTGTGTATTTTGATAGAAAATCAAAAAAATGTTGATTCAAATTACTATCTCTGTCTTTACCAATAAAATAAAAATACCAAGCCAATACCCATCTCCTCTGTATTGTCCATTAAGTCATTCTGAGCACTTATGACTATGGCTGGCAACAGAAAAATCCTCAATAAATAATTACTAAATGCTTGAGTAAACTAAAAAGAAAAATGTCTCCATTCATTTTATGCCTATGTAATTAAATTCACAATTATCCTCATGATGATTTCCATAAGTATTATCCTACCTAATAAAAAGCTAATATGGAAATTGACCATCACTCCAACAAAAAGATGGCTGCCATAAGATGGGCAGCAGGGGAGGGACCAGGTCTGCAAGGAAGGTCAGTTATGGACAATTAGGCCAGCAGGGGTGGGCAGTTAGGGGTGACCAGGCTGGCAGAGGAGGGAAATTGAAGGTGACTGGGCCTTCAGGGGAGGGCAGTTGGGGGAGACCCAAGCCTGTAGGGGAGAGCAATTGTGGGGACCAGGCCTTCAGAGGAGAGCATTAGGGGTGACCAGCCCTACAGGGGAGGGCAGTTAGGCATCAATCAGGCTGGCAGAGGAGTGGTTAGGGGGTAATCAGGCTGGCAGGCAGAAGCAGTTAGGGAAAATCAGGAAGGCTGGCAGGCGAGCAATTGGGAGCCAGCAGTCCTGGATTGTGAGAGGACAGTTGGACATCCCTTGACGGGTCCCAGATTGGAGAGGGTGCAGGCTGGGCTGAGGGACACACACACCCTACCCGGTGCACAAATCTCATGTATTGGGCCTATAGGCTTTCTATAAATTTTCTCTCTTTTACCCTTTCTCCAAATTTAAGGCAAATGAAGGTAGTGGGGTTCAGTGACAAGAAGAGCATAGTGCTAAGTGGTGCCAAAAAGTATGAAGTAATAGTCCATAAGATGATAAAATAGGACAGCATGAGATACCAAAAAATGTGTTATCATGGGGCATTAAATAATGTATCTATAGAGGGTCAGGCCCCAGTAGGGCTTGGTAGTTTTTACGCTGGTGTGGTCTGTTTTGTATCTACCCCAAAATAATATGCTGAATTCCCAACCCTCACAGTGGTACTATTGGGAGATAGGGTCTTTGAGAAGTGATTAGATGATGAGAGTAAAATCCTCTTGAATAGGATTAGTGCCCTTATTAAAGAGGCTCTGGACAACTCCTTTGCCCTTTCAGTCTAGTGGGTTTACAGTGAAACGACAGAAATCTCTTAATTGGGTTCTCATCAGACACTGCTGATGCCATGATTTTGCACTTCCCAACCGCCAGAACTGTAAAAAATAAGCCACTTAGTTTTTAGAAACCACCCAGTATCTATAAGCCACTTTGTTTACTCTATTTTTGTTATAGCCTCCTGAAAGGGACTAAGACACCTCATCTCTGTTTTTAAGTGTTTATCTTGAAAAGTCTGTGTTAAAGGTGATCAGCTGAGAGAGCACTTATACATCCACTATAGTAAAATAACCAAGGTGTCTCATGGGTGCTGATTTAGTAGCATTATGGAAGGCATAAGGAAAAATCAAGCGTCCAACATCATTAGCCTCATTGAGTATCTCTGCACCTCTCACTTTTCCCTGCAGCAACTCTGAACATCTTTTGTGTAATCAATGTTTGTTCAATCAGCCAGGAGAGACAGGTTTTCAAGCATCTGCAGCCCATACACACATACACACTCTCAACACACACACACACACACACACACACACACACACACACACCACACACACACACACACACCTTTACACACAGAGAAAAAGAATGAGGTGATGAATGCATCTACCTTGAGTGGATGAGGGAGGGTGTATGTTTGAGAGCTCAGGCGGGACCTACAGGCCAGCCACCAATGGAAATTAGAGCAGTTCTCATCCTCAGAGACCAGCTTCCAAGGCTCCTTATACTCTAGTAGAATTCTATAAAAAGAGAAACTACTATTCAAAAGTGGGACTAAATTAAAGACATTTTGGATATATAAGGACTCAGAATGTTGGTACCTGAGAGATATTTTATAAAAGAATTATTGGATTAACTAGAAAAATGAAGCAAGGAAATTTATTAGAATTCAGAATATAACAGTAAGTAAATTACTCAGTATTATTACAAAATTTAAATAAGTAATGAATATTAAAACATTTATCATGTGTATACATGGGGAAAAGGGAGAATTGCCTGAGGTGAAAGTGAGGTATGGAAGTGGAAATTAAAGGATACAAACACATCTTAGTTTATGTCTTTTAGATACATTGACACTTAATAATTTGTATCTGTATTTTAAAAAGAATGTTTGGATATTTCTGCTAAAGTAGCAAATATTAGCAGAATAGAAATAGAAGTATTATTTTCAATTTAGAAAATACACAAACAAAAAATATGATGCATTTAATAAAGTCCAAGAATAAAGACAAAAGAAACAAAGAGATACCATGGAATAGAAAATACAAAGCAAGATAGGAATTTCAGTGGACACAGTAAATATAAATATACTCAAGATAATCTTTTAGAAGACATTTTCAAATTTGTTGAAACAAACTAGTCATATAACCATAGTCTTTATTAAAACATTACACCTTTTATAAGCAGGATGTGAAATCTAAGCTACATAATAAACAAACAAAACTAAAATAGACTTTTAGGTACAGAGAGAGAAATGGTGGTTGCCAGAGGGGAGTTTTGGAGGAACTGGGTGAAAGAGGTGCAGGAACTACGAAGCACAGATTAGCAGTTACTTCACAGGGATATAAAGTACAGCATAGGAAATATAGTCAATACTGTTGTGATAACTCTGCATGCTGCTAGTGGGGGTACTGGAAATATCGAGGGAAGACTATGTAAAGTATATGACTGTCTAATCACTGAGTAATGCACCTGAAACCAATATGTAATACTTTTTTAAAAAAATTTATAAAAGGACACATGAAAGTTGAAAATAAAGGCAAATGCTAGCAAAATAAAGCTGAGTTGACAAAATAGCACACAAAGAAAACAAAGCAAAAGTTTTACACAGCTTCCAAGCTCATTGACAATATAGAGTCTGCCTCCATTACCAGGAGTTCTGCATCCACGAATTCAGCCAGCTCAGATAAAAAATAGTTGGAAAAAAATTACAGAAAGATGATACCTAAACAATACAGTATAACATGCTGGGTTTTTTTTCTCAGCCTTACAAAGGATTCAACATTCTGGAGAAAGGGGCTATGCATAGATGATTAAAGAGTCTGGAGATGAAAGATAATTTTGAAAGCTATTGGGGGTCAGAGGATCTTCAGTTAAAGGAGCTAAAGACTCCTTCCTCAACTCAGAACCCTGCTTTTTATTTTATTTAATACAATTTGTCCTAAGGCAAGTTGGAGAAATACACTTCAAAGGGTAAGGTTTCAAAGAGTTTACAGAATCATTGTCAGTTTGGGGAATAGCCTACAGCTAGCTATTCAGGTGTTTGGCCAACAGGAGGCAATAAAATGCCCTGAGCTGTCTGGCAGCAGACAATTATTCTATTCAGGTTTGGGGGAAGTGCCTTTAGCCATTCTCAACAGGTAAACCACATATGTGGCTCACCCTTGTTTGAGCCCCCAAGCATCACAAACCTTTTGGTGAAACTCTTATAATTATTATATTCTGGAAATGGTTCCCTGCATCACAACTATTGACATAGTATTGACATTGTATTAGACACCATTAGTAATATAAAGATGATTTAAAGAAAGATGTGCATGGGTTATATGAAAACACTACACAATTTTATTTAAGATACTGGAGCATCTAAGGCATTTGGTATCCCTAGGTATCCTGGAACCAATCATCCATAGACACCAGGAGACAACTGTATCAATAAATCAGCAATCCTATAAAAATCATAAATTTGAAGCTTCTTACAATGTACATTCAGAACAAATAAGGGAAGAACTGATATTCTAAAGGGTAAATAGTATATTAGTAGTTCACAGTAGGAGAATAAACCACATCTCAGTTAGAAACCAACAGACAAAATAGAAACATGTTAGCACAGGAGATTGCAATAACACTTTTAAGAAATTTAATCTTATATTAATGCACACACTCACACACACACACACACAAGAGAATTGCAAAAAAAAGTAACACATTCTCTTTTAGCCCATTTACACACAAAAATGATTTTGTATTAGGCTATAAAAAATCTCAACCAGTTTCAAAAAATGGTATCTTAAAAGGCTTATTTACTGGCTATTTTAGAAAAAAAAATAGAAATCAGCAACAAAAAATAGCAAGAAAAATGGATACATCTTAAAACTAAAACCAAAATTAATAGTCATTGCACTAGATAGGGCAAATTACAAATTAATTATTACATATATGCCCAAGGGATGTGTACAAATATGTTTAGTTAATCATTGTTTAAAAAAAAATTAGGGGGAAATGTTGTTCTTTAATAGGATGAACAAAATTGCTGAATAAAACATAGGACATTTATGCCATGAAATACAAGTCACAGTTTCATCTTCCATGGTTTCCAACTACCACACTTTCAATAACTCAAAGTTAACCATGGTCTAAAATATTAAGTGGAAAATACCAGAAATAAAATAATCCATACATTTTAAATTGTGCACTGCCCTGAGTAGCTTGATGGGATCCACTCCATCTGGCCTGGAATATAATTTCTCTGTTCACAGTATATGCTGCCCATCTGTTAGTCACATATCTCCATTATCAGATAGCCTGGCACAGTATTGTAGGGCTTGTGCTTAAGTTGCCCTTATTTTACTTACCAATGGCCCTGAAGTGCAAGAATAGTGATGTTGGCAATTCAGATATGTCAAAGAGAAGCCATAAAGGGCTTCCTTGAGTGAAAAGGTACAAGTTCGCAACTTAATAAAGAAAAAAAATTATTCTAAGGTTACTAAAATCTAAGGTGAAATAGAATCTTCTATCCATAAAATAAGATATTTAAGTAGACACAGAGAAAGATACCACATTCACATGCAGTAACTGCTATGATTGCTCTATTGATTTTCTCTTATTTTTTATGAGTGTTATAAAAAAAGAACATGAGCTTTACATGTTCAATTTAAGTCTGAGAATTCATTTTTATATAAAATGTGAAGGTATAAAACATACAGGATGAGGAAAACACAGATTTACAGTTGCTCATATGGAAAATAATATAATACTTAAAAAATAATACAAGAATAAACTGTATTTTCTGTGTTCACAACTGTAAAACTATTTTTGCTCTATCCTGTGGATTGAGGTTCTTTTTAAAAAATAATTTATGGATATCCAATTGTTCCAGTACCATTTTTGAAAGGCTATTCTTCCTTCCTTACATTTCTTTTGCATTTTTTTCAACTACCAGTTGGGCATACATTTATGAGCCTATCTCCTGGATTCTCTCTTCCACTACATCAAGCTATGAGATTATCCTTCACCATTACCACACAGTCAAGACTGTTGACACATATATTAGATTTTTTTTTGGTCATAGGTCCCCGAGACTCTGCTAATATTTTACAATCTATTTACTCTTTTTTTTTCAGATTGGGTAATTTCTATTACTCTGTCTTCATGTCCACTAATTCCTTTTTTTCTTCTCACAATTCTGTTATTGAGCCAATTCATTTTCTTAAATTTTGGTTACTGTATTTTTAAGATCTAAAATTTCCAAATTTCCATGTGGATCTTCTTTATATCTTCTACTTCTTTCTGAAATGTTTTAATTTCTCTGCTGAGAATATAGTTAGTATGTTAGTTACTTCTCATTAAAACATTTTCATGATTGCTGTTTTACCTTTTTCAATCATAACATCTGTCTGCTTGGTATTGGCATCTATGGATTGTCTTTTCTCTTTCAGTCTGACATCTTCCTCATTCTTGCTAAAATGAATGATTTTTTTTTAATGAAACCCAGACATTTGGATATTATAATATGAGACACTTTATTTTATGTAAGTCTTCTGCTTTAGTTGACTTTCTCTGAAGCTACTTAAGCAGGGGAAAGACAGGCACTGACTTGTTACTACCAGGTGGAGGTAGATGGCTAGGTTCCCTACTCAGACTTAATTTCTATACAAGGTGGGTGCTCTTTGTCAAAGTTTAGCAGGGTAAGGATTTCATAAACCCAACAGGACAACAAGGGTACCTCTCTAGCAGAGAGGGATATTGTTATTTTTATTGTTGTTTCTCCTCATATACCTTTCACTGACATTCTTTTCTACATCTCAGGGTATTCATGGGGATCACATTAGAAAACCTTGAGCCTACCCAGCTGGTGCTGCTTAGTAATTGAGCATCTACTCATGAACCAACAGGTCACTGGTTTGATTTCTGGTCAGGACACATGCCCAGGTTGTGGGCTTAATCCCCAGTAGGGGGCATGCAAGAGACAGTCAATTAATGATGTTGTTATCTCAGAAATGTTTCTCTCTATATATCTCTCTTCCTTCCTCTCTCTCTAAAACGCAAAGAAAAAAAAAAAAAACACAACAAACACACATTTAAAAAAATAAGAAAAAAAAGACCTCAAGTTCAAGGGGGAAAAACCTCTCACTTGAGCCATGGTCTTTTGAATAGACCCTAAAATTATCTGAAAATCAAGTTACAGTGAACTCACTGCACTGCCAGGCAAGCATTATCCTGAGGCAGGTCTTAAAATATGCTAATAAGAATGTAAAAACACTAAATTTATTTTATATCCATAAGACTCATACTGGAATATTCATCTTCAGCTGTGGATTCCTATCTTAATGTTCAATTTAATGAAACCAAAGGCATCTGAATAAAATGTTGTGAAATTTGTAATAAACAACTGCTTGTCTAGACAATTTATTACTGTTTCACCATTTGCCTGGGGATGTAATTTTATGCAGTTTAGATGCAAACATTCAGAACTATCCTTCATTTCTGTAAGGACTAACTCTCTTTGCTCCTCTTTTGAGACGACTTCCTAAGCCCTGTGTCTCCAGAGCAGCTATAAAAATTTGTAAGAAGCTACAAACTTTTTAAAAACCCAGCAAAATAACTAAGGAAAACCAACATACCTTAGGAAGTCTCTTTACTCCTCAGTGGACACAGAGTCCAGGATATATATAAGGCTACCATTAACTATCACTCAGAACTAATTGCTGGGAATATTTATACCATCAACACTCATTTCTCTGGTCACTCACTTGCAACCTAACTTACTTAGGTGCAATTAGCTAAATTTTCTTTTACAAAAGCTGATGAAGATAGATCTCAGTCTTACTATTACTAGAATGTAATTGGGATTCAGCCTTTTAGGTAACAG
Organism: Lasiurus borealis; assembly: GCA_004026805.1. Lineage (NCBI taxonomy): Eukaryota > Metazoa > Chordata > Mammalia > Chiroptera > Vespertilionidae > Lasiurus > Lasiurus borealis. The sequence continues at coordinate 12,742 of PVJN01023385.1, read as the reverse complement.
GTACCACCTTTATACCAGAGAAAGAGGACGTTGCTCTTGTCCTGCTCCACTCACTTCTTACATTAGGTAATATGTGGGGCCTGGGGCCTAGGCACAACCAGATTCATGCCCAAACTTTTGGACTATTCTCTGTGTATCTGGGACCTCACAATGTTCTCCCCAAATGTTCCAAACTTCTTTCAAAAGTTGATGTTGGCTATCCGCTGGCACCTTGGCTACGTTATCAGTCCAAACACCTCCATATGGCATCTCCATATGGTCTCTTCATCTCTTCACAGCATGTTGATTATGTTCAAAGAACAAGTTGTATTGCTTTTTATGGCCTAGCTTTGGAAGTCCAAAAGTGTGACATCTGCCTTAGTCACAGGCATGCCCAAATTTATGGAAAGGTTAACACAGATAATCCTTTCCCTTTGCCTCAACCTTTCAATGGGAGAAATACCTATAAATATTATTTTAAAAGTATGTGGAATAGAAGAACTTGATGCAACCATTTTTGAAGTATATAATCTGCCACAAATATTATTAAAACTAAGGTGTCACCCTAACATCTTTGGCTTGGTGGATAGAGCATCGGCCTGCAGACTGAAGGGTCCCAGGTTCAATTCCAGTCAAAGGCACATACCTGGGTTGCAGGCTGGATCCCCAGTGAGGAGCATGCAGTAGGCAGCCAATTGTTTCTCTCTTATCGATGTTTCTATCTATCCCTCTTCCTTCCTCTCTGAAAGCAATAAAAATATATTTAAAAACTAAAAAAAAACAAAACAAAAATCTAAGGTTTCTATACTTAGTTCAAAATTCAAGTTAGAATAGTGTCTTCTATCTTAAGAATCTGTATTTTATATATAAACATTTTTTTTCTGGTTTTAATACTCAAGAGAGGATGTAGAGCTCCCATATCAAATACCCATGGTTTATAAACAAATGTGCTAGGTCAGAGAGGGTTTAAATAATTTGTCTACATTTCAATAGGCTTTTAGCCAATTCATAGCCCTTTAAATTCCAGTAGAATTCTCTTCTTATTATATACTTTGCTAGTTTAAAATGCTTAAAATGCTCTTATTTCTCATCTATGATGGTATCAGTAATGATGCCCACATCATCAACAGTATGTCCACTCTTTCTGAGAAGTTTGAAAAATACAAGTGATAGCTTCCTTCTTTTTCTTTGTAAGTTAATTTCATACAGCCCCATGTGAAAGTTGCAGTAACTTTCAAATACTGCAGTAAGCATGCAGCTAAAGAAAGACCCTCAGGTTACATCTCCACTTATAGTAACAGTGGCATGCAATGCAAAAACATAATTACTCTAAATTTGTTTTTAGACATTTAGTGACCTTAAGAGTTCAGAGTCTATAATGTTCCTCTCATTCAGAACTAATCATTGACATTTCATAAGTTGAATTCTGACAAATTTCCACTCAGTTGCTGTCAAAGGTTGAATAAGTATATTAAGGCACTTTCTTTTAGAGTGTCTCATATATTTTGGAGAGCAGTGTAAAGTCTACTTTTAAAGGTGTTTATTTATCAACAGAATATGTTCTAAAGTCTAATTTCTGAAAAGAGTGATTTATGAGTATTGAATGCAGATAAAAATCTATTAACATGTAATACTGCCTTTGGTCTTTCAAAGGCAACATGCTACTTCTCATTCAGAGCTGTGTATTTAATGGGCCTGTGAATTTAATAAAATATGATCTACAAATAATTTATTCAAAAATTGATAAAACTAAATAAAAATCTAATAGCTGACTGTAATTACATGGCTATTTACCCATAAACATTGGACTATTAACCTATTTTTAGAAAATGTTATATAAATTTTTATTTATACTTCTTACTTTAAATAAAACAGATGCAAAAAATACCAGGTTATACCATTATAAAACCCAATTATGTAATTAAATATGAGTTAGTTAGTTATATATAAGACTAATTTTTTAACTCTAAACCAAATTTTTAAAATTAATTTACTTCATGGAGAAAAAACCATCTATCTGTATCTGTGAACCATTTATACCACAAAAATAGACTTAAAATTTTGAAGAGGGGAAAAAGTTATAGTGAGTTGATTTCTCTGAATGAAAGTAAAAGCCAAATACAGATATTAAAACAACATAATCAGCTCTAGCCAGTTTGCCTTAGTGGATAGAGCATCAACAGAAAGGGAGTGAACTGATAATTCTCAGGGGGAAAGGAGTGAGGGGTGTACAGGGAGAGACTGGAAAAAAATCATACACCTACGGATGAGGTCAACGGGAGGGAGGTAAGGTTAGAGGGAGGGGTGGGAACCGGGTGGAGGGGAGCTATAGAGGGGAAAAAAGAGAAACAAATGTAATAATCTGAATAATAAAGACTTAATTAAAATAAAAAAAATGTATCCCATCAGTATTTATTATTGCACTAGTGACCCAGTGCATGAATTCATGCACATTGAAAGAAAATTAATTACAAGGTAGTCAGTGGGACAGGACTGGGCAAGATGGGCCAGACACAACCTGAAGCCAACCTCCTGTGGTCCCTCCCAGCATCTGCTAAGTGAGCGGGGTCACACTGGCACGTGGGGTCCCTCAGCCTGGCCTGTGGGGATATGGCTGAAACGGCCTCTCCAACTTCTCCTGAGAAGTTCTAGAGTGTGAGACTGCACTCTGCAAAGTTGCTGTCATGCAGGATATGGAATGCAAATGCAAGTGTGCAGTAAACCAGATTTGGGGCCAACAGTGCCCCAGAAACAACATAACACATGGCTGAAGGTGGAATTGAGTGGCCCTGCAAGAAATCAGGCTCCCTCCTCTCTGATTTCAGAGTGTGAGAACCACTGCTGCCAAGTCACTGCAGCTCTGCAGCTCCTCCATTGAGGGTCTGCCCCCTATTGGTCAGTGAACATCATAATGACCAGTCAGATGGTCAGACACTTAAATATTAGCCATTTACATATAGAGATTGTTTATAACTAAGACATTGGACTTAACATAAATATTCACTTTTAGAAAAAAACTAAATTACAATCCTGATATAGTTATATGAAATGTAAAGATTTTACAAAGATTTTTCTAATAGTGTGAACAAGTACAGATGAAATAATGCTAATGAGAAGGGGAACAAAAATATTCATTATATTTTCAACTATAAAAATGTACAGTGAAGAAACCAGGAACACAATCTTCCAAAAAAAATGAGTAATTCTGGTTTCACAGAAGTATTATGAGTGATTTCATTTATTTTTGCTTTCTATGTTTTCAATCAAATCTTTATAATTTAGTATTAGAAAAAGGAAGAAGGAGAGAAAATATGTGGAACATTTAAGAAGAAAAAAATTAAAAAGAAACATTACCTTCTGGCAAGTGTTAGTATAATAATAAGTAAAAATAATTTCAAAATTTTGGTTGAAAAATTCTACTCAATCGCTTTCATTTAAGAATTCACTAGCTGATTTTCTCTTTAATATCTGCACAAGTATTTTTTTTATTCCAATAATCAGAGTCATCCTTTTTAAGGCACTCTGATAATTATACACCTAGTTAGCTCCCTCCCATCCTTGTCTAGAAGGAAAGGAAAGTCAAATGACACCCTAAGGAAAAAAAATCATGTTATATTTTTTCATTATAATTATCAATCTGCCTTGTCTATTGCTATTTCCATTTATATTCATCTTTTTAAACATGTTTTATGATAGATTTGTTATAGCAGATACTGTCCTACTTAAAAAAAAAAGAAAAGAAAGAGCCGAAACCAGCTTGGCTCAGTGGATGGAGTGTCTGCCTGGGGACTGAAGGGTCCCAGGTTCGATTCCGTTCAAGGGCATGTACATTGGTTGCGGGCACATCCCCAACAGGGGCATGCAGGTGGCGGCTGATCGATGTCTCTGTCTCATTGGTGTTTCTGGCTTTCTATCCTTTTCCCTTCCTGTCTGTGAAAAATCAATAAAATATATTTAAAAAAAGGAAGAAGAAAGAAAAAAAGAGAAAGAAGTAAAGCCCACTGCATGGGAGAATATATTTCCCAAAGTTATATCCAATAAGGGTCTAATCTCCAAAATTTATAGGGACCTCATACAACTTAACCAAAGGAAGATAAAAAAATCCAAAAAACAACAACAACAACAACAACAACAAATGGGCAAATAACCTAAATAGAAACTTTTCAAAAGTAGACAACAGAAGGGCAAGAGACATATGAAAACATGCTGAAAATCACTAATCATTGGAGAGAAGCAAATCAAAATGACAATGAAGTACCATCTCACACCTCTAATAATTGCTATCATCAACAAATCAACAAATGACAAGTGCTGGTGAGGATGTAGAGAAAAAAAGAATCCTCATGCACTGCTGATGGGAATGCAGAACTGGTGCAGTCACTATGGGAAAAAGTAGAGTTTCCTCAAAAAATTAAAAATGGAACTCCCATTTGACCCAGTATTCCCACTTCTAGGAATATATCCTTAGAAAGCAGAAACACCAATCAGAAAGGAATATATTCACCTCTATGTTCATAGCAGCACAATTTACAATGTCTAAGATTTGGAAATAGCCTAAGTGCCCATCAGCAGATGAGTAGATTAAAAAACAATGGTACATTACATAATGGAATACAATGCTGCTGTAAAAAAAAAAATAAAGAACTCTTACCATTTTCAAAACATGGATGGACTTGGAGAGCATTATGCTAAGTCAGTCAAAGTAAGACAAATATCACGTGATCTCACTCATTTGTGGAATGTAATAAGCAACATAAACTGATGAACAAACATAGATCCTGAAACATAGAAGAATCAAACAGACCACCACCTAAGAGGGAAGGTAGGGAAGGATGGAAGGGGGGATAAACCAAAGGACTTGTATACATGCATATAAGCATAACCAAGGGACACAGACAGGGGTGAGGGCATGTGCTGGGGGGTAAAAGAGGCTGGAGAGAGGTCAATGGGGAAAAAGGAGACATATGTAATACTTTAAGCAATAAATAATTTAAATTAAAAAAAAAAAGCCAAGCATGGAAAAATAAAAAATATTTTGAAGAATTTCCACTAAAATAAAAATAAAAAGTTTGTTTTCTTTAGGTCACTTCATAAAAATAAGATGGGTAGGAAAGATGTAACCTATGGCATTCACAACCTTAACTCATATCAGAGTCATAGAAGAAAAGTGATTTTAACATAATTATTCTAAAATTACATGAAATTTAACTTTGCAAGAAATAGTAGATCAAGTAACTTAAACTGTGAAGTCCCAGTGACTTACTTAGAAACTGAGATTAATCATAGTAACCCATATATCACATGGTTTTGTGGGGACAAAATTGGTAAGCATATCTGACTTTATTTTTTACTAGAGGCCCAGTGCATGAAATTCATGCACAGGCATGTGTGTCCCTCAGTCCAGCCTGCACTCACTCCAATCTGGGACCCCTCTAAGGATATCATACTGGGATCAGGCCTAAATTGGCAATCAACATCCCTCTCACAACCCAGGACTGCTGGCTCCCAAATGCTCACCTACCTGCCTTCCTGATTGCCCCTAATTGCTTCTGCCTGCCAATATGATCACCCCCTAACTACTCCCCTGCCAGCCTGATTGATGCCCAATTGCCCTTCCCTGCAGGCCCAGTTGCCCCTACGTTCCCTCTTCTGCTGGCCTAGTCACCCCTAAATGCCTTCCCCTGCAGGCTTATTGCCTCCACCTGTCCTCCCTTGCAGGCTTGGACCCTCCCAACTGCCCTCCCCTGCTGGCTATCTTGTGGTGGCTATTTTGTATCCACATGGGGGCAGCCATCCTTCACCACACAGGAGAAGCCATCTCATGTGTTGGAGTGACAGCCAATTTGCATATTACTCTTTTATTAGATAGGATAGAGGCCTTGTGCATGGGTGGGGGCTAGCTGAAGGGTGTCCTGGATGAAGGTGAGGGCTCCTTTGGGGCATAGGGTGGCCTGGGCAAGGGGCCTGTGGTGGTTTGCAGGCCAGTCATGCCCTCTGTCAACCCAAGCAGAGGCCCTAGTATCTGGGATTTATTTATCTTCTATAATTAAAATTTTGTAGCCTTGAGCAGAGGCCAGGGCTGGCTAGAGCAAGCAGGAAGCTTGGCTTACTCCATTGCCAGGGAAACCCAATCCTCCTGCTTGCTCCATGGCCACAGCATCTTGGTTGGTTAATTTGCATACTCACTCCTGATTGGCTGGTGGGTGTGACTTGTGGGCATAGTGGAGGTATGGTCAATTTTTTCATGTTTCTCTCTTAGTAGTGTAGAAAAACTACAAAATTTTCAAGAAATAATTTGCCACATATGCAGGCCCTCACTATATACTGACTACTATGTATTATTTACTAAGTTAATTCATAAGCTACCAAATGAAATTTTGCAATTAGCTTTTCCTTTTATATATAATCATGTCTTCTAACCATCCTACCCATATTTTGTAGAGAAATATGTAGTTAAATAATATTCCCTTGGTACCTTAATATTTCAACTTAAAGGTTTAATTATAAATCCTGCATCATCATGATGCTTAAACATAAGAATCTCTCAGATTGCTTGTTACATGAATAATAATTTCTAGCTAGATTCAGGACAGATCCAGACAAATATATTTTTAAATGAGCACCCAAAGTAAAATCTGCCATCAGGAATATTTGAGGAACACTAGCTTAAAGTAATGAGTCATAATGGTTTTCTAACAAATCACAAATTTATTTAATGCTAATGATGAAAGTAAAAAAATGATAATTGAGGTCCTCACCCACATGGATCAGTTGGTTGGGTGCCATGTCAGACACCAAGAGGTCACCAGTTTGACTCCCAGTTAGGGACGTTATCTGGGTTGCAGGCTCAATCCCCAGTAGGGGATATGTAGGAGGCAGCTATTGATGTTTTTCTCTATTTGTATTTCTCTCTCTCTCTCTCTCTCCTTCTTCTTTTCTCTCTCTCTAAAACAAATAGAAAAACATTTTTAAAATGATAATCCAGTAACAAAGTTCTCAAAATTTGTCAAATTCACCCGTGTGCGCTTAAATGCTTAGAGAAAATTATTGTCAGATCTTATAGTCTCTTGCATTTATATTATCTCAGATACAGAAGACTAAATCCTATATCTGAAGACTTCCAAGTAAGAAACATTTTCCTCCCTTGTGATTTTCAAGTTTCCAAATGTTCATTTTTAAATCTGGCTTAAATATTTAATACACATAACTTCATTGTTAATGCATTAACATTACCACTGGAATGCAACTTTTTTTTCTTAAATCTTAATTAAGCTCACACAATGTCTCAACAATTATAAGCTACTCTTCATCATCCAGAAACTCATTTCTTGCTAAGGGGGGTCAAAAGTTCAAAGAAAAAAAAGATAAAACCTGTAACTTGCATCCACCTGAACATCTTGTGGAATGTGCTATTAGTAATACAGGGTGGGGCAAATGTAGGTTTACAGTTGATCATATAAAAAACAATACAATATTTAATACATAACAATATAATAATAAACTTAGTTTCAGGTATTCACAATTGTAATCCTACTTTTGCCTTGCCCTGTACATGTATAGAGGCAAGAAAGGTATGTTTTCCAAGAGACAAATAATTAGCATAAATGTAACATGCTCAGCCCTTTAAGAAAACAGAATAGCCAAGAATGTCTGGCAGCTGTTTCAGGGATGTTTTTATTTGCATTGTCATGAGCAGTGCACTGTGCCAAAAAAATGTCAGTGGAAGGTGCTCATTCCTGCAGGATTGTGCTAAACTCCTGCAGCAGTATCACTAATAAATATGCAGAACATTTTTAAAGCTCAACAATTTTCAGATAGTCTAGTGACACACAACCTTGACTGCATTTGCTCTCCAGGCCCTTTCTAGAGGGCTAGAAATGCTGACATCATGCCAGTGTTTCTGGCACAGGAGAAAAACTGCCTTGATTGTGTTCTTGTCTGCTAAAAAGCCTAAGCAGTCCCATTCAGCTCCTTTCTCAATAGCAGCTTCTTCAATGGCTTGGCTTGAACCAGCAGGTCTAAGAATGCCTCTTTGAATCTTAGACCAATGAAAAGAAGTAGACTGATTTGACATTAAGACTTATGGAATGAGAGGCAACAATAAAATGTAAAATGTTTATGATGATGCACACATGAAATTTCATTGTGTGATTTTTGGTGACTGTACCTTTGGTTTGTGATTTAGTTGATTTTTTATACAGTTAAATTCACTATACCACACACCAAAACATCCATGATGTGACAAGTATAGCTTGTTTTTAAAACTGTTTTGTATTGCAACATATAATATACACAATGAAAAGTGCAAAAAAACACATATATGCAGCTCATTGAATTAACACCAAGCCAATTCCTGTGAAACTATAGCTAGGTCAACAAAGAACACTCCAAACTCTGCAGAATCCCCCTTTAAGCCCGCTCCCAACCACTGTCCTTTCCATTTCCTCAAAGGAAACCCCTCTCCTGCCTTCTAACACTGTACTTAGCTTTGACTACTTTGCAAAATTTTACATTAATGAATTACCAGTAGATGCATTTTTGTATCTGACTCCCCCAATATTATAATTGTGAGATTCATCCCTATGGTTGGGTGTAAGGGTAGTTCCTTCATTTCTATTCTATAGAGTATTTCATTGTATGACTCTAACACACTTATTTATCTAGACCATTGCTTAGTGGACATTTATGGTTTTTTCCCAGCTTAGAACTATTATGAAAAATGAGGCTATGAATATTCATTTACATGTTTATTTGTGCACACACACACACATTTTTCTGCTGGATATACATAGAGTGAAAATGCTGGATCATAAAGCATGTGAAAGATCAGTTTTAAGAGATACTGCTAAATATTTTTCCCATAGGAATTGCACCAATTTATACTCTTAGAAGCAGTATAGGAGAGCTCCTCTTTGTCCATATTCCCAGGAAACACTTTTTTAATTTCAGCCATTTTGATGAGACTACAGTGATTCATTCACAAATAAAGTTGAGTTCCTTTTAACATCTTTATTTAGTTATTTGTTCATCTTTTGTGAACATCCAAGTGCAAATATTTTGCCCATTTTTATATTGGGTTTTTATTTTCTTATTGATTTGTAGCTTATTTTAATGTATTCTTTTATGTTAGCTATTATTTTTCATTAGATATATAACACTTTATTCAACTCTGTGGCCTATTATCTTAATGGTGTCTTTTGACTAAGATGTTTTTAATGTTAATATAGTCTAATATATTAATTTTTCCTTAGTGGTTACTGTGTGTTTGTCCTATACTTTCTTATAAAATGGAATATGCTAATTGACCATCACACCCTCACAAAGATGGTGGCACCCACAGCCAATAAGGAGGGAATATGCTAATTGACTGCCATGTCCTCTAATATGGCAATGCCCACAGCCACAAGATGGCGGCACCCAGTCCCTTCATCCACACCAGGGTGGCAAGTGTGTGGCATGGCCAAGACAGTTTATTACATTTCTCTGTCCATGTGAAGTGGTAACATTAAATTTGTAAACCACATACTCAAACTTTTCCATAAATTCTAGAACATATCTATCTTCCAAACTTTCTTAGTATGTTTAACTGTTAACAAACACATCTTATTTTAGTTGAATTTAATTTACTCTCTTATAAAACACTGAAAAAATATGACTTTCTCTATTTTACTATCAGACTATCCTATTTCCTACAGAAGTCAAGGAATTTATACATGAATATATTTTTTTGTTTTTTACATGAGAATAATATTCCTAAATTAAAAAAAAAACTTATCAGGTAACTGTCATCACCATTCTGTAGGCTTTTTCAAGTACATATATCATTCATGAAGTCTAATACAAAATAAATCTTCAGAATTGAGCAGAATTTCTACCATTATCAAAATGTGAGCACAGAGTTTCTATGGAGCACAACGAGAAATATTTCTGTGGGTACTTAAAAGCATGCAATAATAATAGCTAATGTTTATATAGGACTCTATTTGGGACAGAACTATTTTACCATTCTAATAAATATGTACATATTCTATCTAATAAAAGAGTAATACTGTATGTAGATTGACCATCAATCCAAAATACAAGATGACTGCCCCCATGTAGTCAAAAGATCATGCCCATCACAAGAAGGCCAGCAGGGGAGAGCAGTTGGCAGGGACTAGGCCTGCAAGGGAGGGCAATTTGAGGTGATCAAACCTGCAGGGGAGGGAAGTTAAGGGTGACCAGGCCAGCAAAGGAGGGAAGTTGGGGGTGACCAGGCCTGTAGGGGAGGGCAGTTAGGGGCAAACAGGCTGACATGGGAGGAATTAGGCATTAATCAGGCTTGCAGGGGAATGGTTAGGGGGTGATCAGGCTGGCAGGCAGAAATGATTAGAGGTAATCAGGAAGGCAGGCAGGATTGGGCCTAAATGGGCAGTTGGACATCTTTCAAAGGGTCCCAGATTTGAGAAGGAGTAGGCTGGGATGAAGAACATTAGCCCTCCAAACGAATTTTGGGCACAGGGCTTCTAGTTTAATATAATCTTTACAACAACCCTGTGGAATATTATTACTCTTATTTTATAAATAGGGAAACTAATACAGAAAGTTAAATAAATTGCCTAATGTCACTTAGTTGGTGAGTATCAGCTAAAATTTGAACCTCAAAAATCCATGTTCTTAAACTACTATCTAGCATATTAGTAAAAAAAAAAAAAAAAAAATTCAGCTGAGACCAGTTTGGCTCAGTAGATAGAGCTTTGACTTGCGGACTGAAAGGTCCCGGGTTCGATTCCAGTTGGGGGCATGTACCTTGCTTGTGGGCACTTCTCCACAGTGGGCATACAGGAGGCGGCTGATCGATGTCTCTCTCATTGTTGTTTCTGACTTTCTATCTCTCTCCCTTCCTCTCTGTAAAAAATCAATAAAATATATATTTTTTTTAATTCATAAAAATCAATACTTACCTGCAACTTATATCAGTCATTAGAAGCACATATTTGAAATAGAAATGTATTAATTCATATTTTTATAATGGCTTGTAATAGCTAATTGAAACAGAAAACTGTAAGCCGAGGCCAGTCTTTGAGAAGCATTTTAATTTTAAAATCCAGGAATAGAGCCTTTCACTAATTTTAGAAATTCCTTTGCTTAAACCTTTAAACATTACATTACCTAAAAATACTGCCTTTGTAATCAAGAAGCCATAAAAATAAATGTCCTAGATTTGTCAAGTTTAACTCTAACAAATAGTAATAATAACACAAATCTAGGTCTATATATACCTAGTACTTGCTCACAAATCATAGTTACATCACTACAATCTGACTACCTGAATATCTGTCATAAAGATCCCCTCTGAAGGGGCATAAACTCCATTTCCAGTCAATATGCATGCACTACATTAATAAAATCTGTCATATTATAAGATGGATAGGCAAGTGCCATGTGAAGTAGGAGATCCAAGTACTCAAATATTCCTGACTCCAGTTAGTGTGACAATCTTGCATGCAATAACGTGAAATTCAACTCAGACCCAGTCACCGATTTTAAGAGCTCAAATTCCATGATCTCCTGATCTTCCCCAATTCTCTGTCTTCCGTAGGATCTATTCAGCTCTCTGATAGCAATCAGTTTTACAGTTTCAAGTCCATGAGGGTCCAGGGAGATCAAATAATGTCACAGAAGATAGGAATTCTGAGAAAGCATACACTTAATCACCTCTGAGTTAAAAAAAAAAGAGTAAATAAGCAAGGGGAGAATGGTTACATATATGGAGCTATTTTCTTTCTTTTTTTAAAATATATTTTATTGATTTTTTACAGAGAGGAAGGGAGAGGGATAGAGAGCCAGAAACATCGATGAGAGAGAGACATCGATCAGCTGCCACGTGCACGCCCCCAACTGGAGGTGTGCCCACAACCAAGATACATGCCCTTGACCAGAATCGAACCCAGGACCCTTCAGTCCATAGGCTGATGCTCTATCCACTGAGCCAAACCGGTTTCGGCTGGAGCTATTTTCATATGACAGGTTGTTAACTCCATCTGTGTACATACCTTTCTATTCTTCAGAAAGCAGCATCATTTCCAGTGCTTAAAGAAAAAACTAGTGCAGGATTATAAAATTATTTGAAAAAATATATACTGTTCTATAATATACAGTGAGATTTATTTCCTCTCTTGCAGAATAATAAATCTCTATTGTATACACAATTGGCATTTCAGATGCATTTTGTTGCATTTTTGACACACTTTTCAATATTCATAAATGGCCCAAAAAGCAATTTATTAGAGATTTCATAAAATGCTTCTTAATCTCCTACACAATGACATAAATCCTAAGACTTTTATATGATTTCACTTAAAGTTGTGTTCAAATAGAATAATTATTTTTAAGTGCACATGCTTAAAATATGTTTAAAATATTTATTTATTAAAGCTGGTAGGTTTTGATTACCTGTATTTTGATGGTGAGTTATGAATCCTGTACATTTAAGAGGAAATGTATTTTCATGCCCCAAAGCTAGAAATCTTTTTAAAACATATTGAAAAGGAAGTGTTATTTCCTTGGTCTGTTGCAGTACGCAGTACATTGTAAAATAAATACTCCAAAATGATTTGACTTCATAATAGTAATTGTCTAAAAACTGCCCCAAGGTTGTGTCTGCATTGCAGATTTTGTCTGGTTGCCAACTATTATAGTTCTCTTAATACTCTAAAACACTCTCTATTATGGAATTGCCAACTGCTCTGTAGTCCACATGAATTAAATATTGCAAATTAAA
>PVJN01023384.1:0-32362 GCA_004026805.1 Lasiurus borealis | reverse complement strand
GTATTATAATATGATCGCAATTTCACATAAAGAAAACAACAACAACCATTTTCTATGCACAAAGAAGCACCTGAGAGGAAATACACTAAAATATTAACAACACTCAACCGTAGTAGCAGAGATACAGGAGTTTTAGTTTCTCCTTTGTGATATGAACACGCGTTGTTTTATTCATGACACACACACACATACATACATATCAATGTGGCATTGGTCTTCTGGGCCTTAGCAATGCCCGCGACAGGGCAGTCTATGCTCGAATGGTCTGGTCAAGTTTTGTTTTGGGGCCTGGAGACCAAGTTTGCCCCTAACACCATAATGCCCAGGGAGCATCTTTATGCTGCCTGCCTGCCCCGTGTCCTGTCTGGAATTCTCTTCTTCTGGTTCTGAGAAGACAACATTTTCCTTCCCCCAATTAACACACACACACACACACACACACACACACACACACCAAAACAGAGCTGATGCCACGGGCTATCCATGCATCTTTAGAAACCGAGGTAAGAGAAACACGGAATGAGCACCTACTGTGTGCTTCTGTGGACAGCATCAAGAGGGATTCGAAAGCCTGTCTCCCAAAGCAACTGCCTCCACACCTCTCTGCAGAGACAAGGCTGGAATCCGCATGGGTTTGGAAGCCAAGTGCTGTGGCTGAGCCAGCAGGTAACCCATTGTCCCCATTCCTGACTTAGTGTCAAGCCTGGACATACCCTCTGTGTCCAAGGCCCCTTGGTGACTCCGAGGTATTTGCAAATTGCTGTGTTACAGGAGCACGAAGGGAAGTGGTGGAGGGAAGAAGGGGGGAGAATTCAGAGCCACAGAGGCTGAAGACATGGTTTTATTTATTTAACCACTACTTCTTAGTATCTACTAGGTCTGAGATACCCTGAGCCAGAGTGAATTGTTATGTTACAGGATGCATGGGCCGAACAATGCAGGCGTGAGGGTTGCAGAAGGACCTTCCTTTACGGGTCTGCCACTGCTTCTGACTGTGGGAATCTGGGTGAGATTCATGCACCTGAAAGCAGCACTCAGTTCACCCAGAAATAGCCCTTTATTTTACAGACTCATTCATGCCTTCCCCTGCCGTTCAATCTCCTTGGATCAAAAAGGCAGCGTGGCTTGCTGATGGCAACTCACCACCACACAAATCAAAGACCTCCTGGGCCTCTCTCTGCCTTTGCCAGGAAAAGCCCTGAGCTAGTTCCCCGTCTCTAAGGTCCCCAGCCCTGATCCGGGACACCATTCAGGGCAAACGAGCTGGCCTCCACCCATACACTAGGCCTCTATCTTATTTAATAAAAGAGTAATATGCAAATTGACCATCACTCCAACACACAAGATGGCTGCCCCCACGTGGTCAAAGATCCTGCCCCATTTGGACACAAGATGGCCAGCAGGGAAGGGCAGCTGGAGGGTACCAGGCCTGCAAGAGAAGGGAGTTGTGGTTGGTCAGGCCAGCAGGGAAGGGCAGTTGGGAAAGACCAGGCCTGCAAGGGAGGGAAGTTAGGGGTGATGAGGCTGGCAGAGGAGGGAAGTTGGGAGTGACCAGGCCTGCAGGGAAGGGCAGTTTGAGGGGACCCAGGCCTACAGGATAGAGCTGTTGGGGGGACTAGGCCTGAGGGGAGGGCATTAGAGGCAAACTGACTGGCAGGGGAGCAGCTAGGCATCAATCAGGCTGGCAGGGGAATGGTAGGGGGTTGATCAGGCTGACAGGCAGAAGCGGTTAGGGGCAATCCACTATACCCACAAGTCATGCCCACCAGCCAATCAGGAGTGAGTATGCAAATTAACCCCAACCAGGCAGGTGAGCAGTTGGGAGCCAGCAGTCCTGGATTGTGAGAGGGCAGTCGGACATCCCAAGAGGGGTCCCAGACTAGAGAGGCTGCAGGTTGGGATGAGAGACACCCCCCATGCACAAATTTCATGCACTGGGCCTCTAATCTACACACACACACACACACACACACACACACACACACACACACACACACGGCTAATATGCAAAGTATCCCCTCGGGAGTTTGACTGGGAAAAGGGAGTTCAATCACTTGCTATGATGTGCGCTGACCACCAGGGGGCAGTGCAGAACATGGAGGGCATCAGCAATGTGCACCTGGGGGCAGGGGTGATGGGGACAGAGCTGTGGTGAGAATGTGAGGTGTCTGCCAAGCTCCCTCTCACTCCTTCTGCTACCCTTCCCCGGTTCACCAGGCTCATGCACCGGGGAAGTCCCTGCACTCAGGTGCTGGGAACCCGAAAGGAACCCACCCCATACCTGAGTGGCATCTTCCAGGTGAGCCGGGCTGCAGCCACCAGGACTGCAGGGACCAGTCGTCCTCCCCATGGCCTCACACAGGAGCTGGTCTGCGAGGCAAGCTGGGAGAGAGCACGCTGTCTGCCTGGCTTCTATGTGGCACCGCTAGGCGGCCCAGAGGCCCACACTGTGCCTGGCCCATGGCATCCGGCCATGCTCACCACATCTCCATGAAGGGCCTTGGGTGCCATGACTCAGGCAAAGGGGGATGTGGGGGAACCCAGATGCTGCCAGGGTCCAGAGGTCAGCTGGGACCTGCCCTTCCCCGCCAGATGCTGGTGCTTTAATTGCCGGCCAGGCCTAGGGAGTGCACCTGTGCACAGATTTTGTGCACCGGGCCTCTAGTAAAGATAATAATAAGGAAAACGGGGTACAAAGTATATGGGAACGCTGTGCTATTTTTATAATTTTTCTGCAAACCAAAAACTGTTCCAGAATTTCAAAGCTCACTTAAAAAAATTAAGTACCATCCCTGCCAATCAACTGTCCCATCCCTCCCCCCACATTCCTTAATCCCTTCACGGATGCCTCCTTTTGTTACAGGCTAGTATCACATCCTTTAAAAAAAAAATTTTTTTTTTAAAGAGGATTATTGGCCAGGTTTTGAGGAATCTTCTTTTTAATCTTATAAGTGTTTCTGCTGTCAGGGGATATCACCTGGGGTCTCTTTTGACATCTGAGCAGTAAAGAAGAGAGGCCCCAAATTGCCATGTTTTTTTTGCCCCGAAAACTCATCAAACGGCAAACAAGGAAACAGGGCATCAGAGCTTCCATCTCTAAAAGAGATGCTTGTTAATGAAAAGGACATCCGTCTGCTTCTAGGAAAGCTGGTGCTCTCTACCCAGTCTTAGGCCGGCTCACAGGGACCCTCCGACGCTGCCCCATCCATCTCCATAAGGAGCCCGCACACACCCCCTGCCCACTGCACTCTTCCAGATGGGCGAGCCCAGCGCACTGCCCGGGAGGGAACAGCTATTTGTCTTCCCGGACAAGCCACGTCCGTCCTTGTCAGCTATTAGATGCCGCTAATAATCTGTGTGTGTGCACTTAGGAGGGAAAACATCCGTGTCCTTGTGCCGGTCACAGAATGACAAGCGCGCTCTCCTCCCTTTGGGAGTGGACCGATGAGCAGCAAGTCGGTCCCTCGAGTCATTTGGAGGAAAACTCCTAAGTTCCAGTGGCCTCTAGCCGAATCCGTGGCCTTCTATGGATGCGGATGCTTTTGAGCCTGGTTACCTCATTCATGGCTTTCCCTGGGTACCACGGACGCTTCCGGGTACAGGGAAATGAAGGCGTTTATTTATCTTCTGAAAGAGGCTCTTCACTCCTGGTCAACTGTCTGTGGCTCCAGGAGAAAAAATCCCCAGTCTTAGCATCCGGGAGGCTCATGGGAAGTAGAGTCCACAGGAGTAAGAATGTCCGTAGCTCTCCCCGTAGGAGCCTGAACCCAGGGCTGGTTCAGAAAGTCACATACACAGCACGTGGTCAGGGAGCTCCAAGTTATGAAATGACACACAGGCTGCAGAATGTTCCCCTTTAATTTCATTATCAACCACTTAAGACCAACACCATGCCACCCCTAACGCCTGATGATCACAATGTTCCCTGCAGGGGTCTCGTGGTGATGCCTGAGTTCGTTTTGGTTATCACAACTGGGGTAGTGGACAGAGGCCAGGGTCAAGGCTAACCATCCCACCACATACAGGATGCTGCTCCCTATGTCAATAGTGCCAAGGTGGAGAGACCTGCAGGAAAACCTCCATGATGCTCGCGCATCGGGGGTGTCCAGGCTGTGGCTGGGAAACTGGGAGTGGGCCACGGACCCTTGCAACTGGGCAAGACCCAACACGAGGTTCTGAGACTGATCGCCAACCTCCACCCCACAACTCAGAGTCACTGCTCGAAGAACACAGTGGTACGTGGTCATCGGGTGACCGCGTGGCTCTCACCTGCCTGTCAATTAGACGTGTCGCTAACAGAGACCACGGCAGAACTAACCTGCATTGTCAGGCCCTTTTGGCCAAGATACCTGGAGAGCAAACAAGAAAAAAAAGTATCTCCACTGAGCACATGACTCTAAAGATGGGCTCTGTCCTTGTCCCCCTCAATTCATTCCACAGGTGTTTGCTTCTTCCCTGCCCCCGCCACCTGTGCTGTCCTTGTCTCTCACCCTCATCCCCGCTGTGTCCCCGGTGCCTTTCCTTGGTCCCAGCCTGCTCTCTCACTTCCCTTCCCTCATAATTAAGTACGGTAGCTCCACCCCGCTATGCATCCACAAGCGTTAACTGACTCAGGGAGCTGATATCAGCAAATGTTGGCAAAGCAATCTAGCTGAATAATTCACACCACTGGCAAGCAACCCTGCCATGTTCCCAGAAGTCTCTGATTCTCTCAGAGAAGGATGAGTTAGTCACAGGAATTTCTAATGGACGGAACGTTAGAGAGCATCACTTGCATATCTGATGTCAAGGCCTGGTAGATGTTCAACAGATGCGTATTGAATGTCTGAAGGAGTAGAGAAGACATCTGGACAGAGCAGCGTCCTGAAGTTCTGGGTTTACTGTTTAAGCTTTCTAATATCCCTTCCTAAAATTTAAAAACCTAAAATGTTTCTGTTCCACATGCCTTGACCTCCCCTCTGTCCAAGTCCACAATATAAGTAAAGGTTCAGGTTCAGAAAACAAGATATTGGTCTCCACAGCGGAAGGGTCCACCAGGAGATGGCCACCCATCCAACAAGGGATGTAGTGACCAAAAGGAGCAACAGCACAAATGTCTGAGGACCCTGCGGTCACACCATGAAAGGAGCGCTCTACAATTCTTCCTTATTGTCCTAATCAGCCTCCCAATTCGGATCTTCCTTCCTCCGTCTAGATCCGACCCACTCTCCAGCTTCCACCTCCAGTGCAAGATAAAAGGATCAACGAGGGGAATAATACGAATACAAATAATGATGCATCTCCTCTGGATTCCGTGAGGCCGCTGGTTGTTGGATATATCAAGGAGAAAAAGACCATCTGTCAAGTTGCTTCTGTAAATCCCATCCATTTCAGAAACCGTACGATGATGTGACAACCCTGCCTCGGAGAACTGAGATGATATAAAAAATACCTGCAAAGGCTGGGACCGGTTTGGCTCAGTGGATGGAGCGTCGGCTTGCGGACTGAAGGGTCCCAGGTTCGATTCTGGTTGGGGGCATGTGCCTTGCTTGCCGGCACGTCTCCACTGTGGAGTGTGCAGGAGGCGGCTGATCCATGTCTCTCTCTCATCGATGTTTCTGACTTTCTCTCTCTCTCCCTTCCTCTCTGTGGAAAATCAATGAAATATATTAAAAAAACAAACCCTGCAAAGTATTAGGTGAACTGCATATTTTGCTCCCAACATATAATTCCCGCTGAGACTGGGAAGCTCACATGGAATGTGCCCGGGACAGTTCTTGGGACCGTCGGCCTCCACGCCTGTGCTCTCCCACTATGATGAGCGGCCAGCTCTATCCGCCTCGAACAGAATCCTGACTCTTCTTCTCACATGGCGCTCCTCCCAGACCCTCCTCCTCCACCTGGATGGAGGGTCGTTGGGGAGTCTTCCTTACCCAGGGAGGACTAGTATTGTCTCCTTACTCTCAAGGTCAACCCATCCAGAATCATTTCGGTAGGCGGACAGATGACTTATTGTGACGGTACCAAAATGGCTCTAAGATCAGGAACCACTGCAGCTAAACACGGTGGGGGTGACCTCAGTGTCGGGTGCTGTGCGAAGACGTTGATGTGTGTAGCCGCTCCCTTTGGGATGACAGTCTGGGAATACTATGGTTCCCACTTTGCCGTTAAGAAACAGAAGTTCAGAGATCTGAGTAGTGCCGAGGTTAGAAAGATGGTAAGAGGGTGGGGATCCACCCCAAGGAAAGGCCTGGGTGTCTCTGTCTCCCTGCCCGGAAGTGGACACGAGTTGGGGAAGGAAATATTTCCCAGCCACTTTCAAGAAATTTGTCTTTTCTCCTCTTCCTGATGAGTCTCAAGGCGCCCTCCAGCTCACAGGGCAGACAGGGTGGCTCCCTGTGCATTGAGGAAAGCCACACAATTGACAGAGGTCAGGGGGGTCCTGGAGAGGCATCAGTGTGGCCGCTCTGCCCACGCTGAGAGCACTGTAGACGCGGCACCCAGGACACGGCTGGCTGGGTGACACTCTGGCAATTTGAGGCAGGAGCCAACATCACTCCCTGGATGTGGGCTGCATAATCAGGGCTTCTGACACCATGGGAGTGAGTGCTGTGACTCTTTTTCTCTGATGGACCTGCTCAGCATTCGCTCGGCTCCGCCTCCTAGTCAATCCCAGCTCGCCAATCACGCCTCGTCCGGCCTTTGTGCTGGGCCCAGCCAATCACAGCTCACCAATACCAGCTCCCAATAACACCTCGCCCAGCCTTTGTGCTTGGCCCAGCCAATCACAGCTCACTAATACCAGCTTCCAATCAGGCCTCGCCCAGCCTGTGCACCTGCTGGTGACCGTCTGCACCTCCCACTTAGCGATCTATGGAGACCACAAGCCCAGTCGCCCTTCCTTCTGGAAGGAGCACAGGTTACCACCTCTGGCTCCACAATGCCTCACACCTAAAAGTTCAGAAAAGGAAACTGCAATAACCCGGTGAGAACATCTATTTTAATAGCAAAAGCTCCACTTTTGTTCCAAAAAGGCAGCACCTAAAGATGCCTCCAGCCCAGACTTGCTTTAAGATGCAGACTCTTCTGTCCTTTCCCTGCATGTCCAAAATGGGACTTGGCACCCAGCGTTACCTAGCAACTCTATTGCCAGTTGGTCCTAGTCCCTGACCTTTGCTGGACCCCAAGGGCAGTGTCCCGCTACACACGGGCCAATGCCATAACCTGCTTGGACTTTGTACAGTAGACAACCTCCTAATGGTTGCCAACACTTTCTTGGCTGGTTCCCGGCCTCAGCTCTCGATCCTCCCTGACACTGCAGCTGAGGGCTCTGTCCACACCCGAAAATCTGAGCTTTCTCCTCTGTACCTGAAACTCTGAACTCCCTTTCAATTTATTTGGGGCAAAACTCAAGCCATAGCTCAGAAAACCCTTCCTACTTCTCTTGCAATAACCCCTACTGTCAAGTCACTTGGAATCACATTCTTTCCTTGTTTGTTTATTCAGCAAATAGTTAAGGGGCGCCTGATCTCTGCCAGACACTGTTCCAGCTGCCAGGAATACATCAGGAACAAGGTGGCGAATATCTTCGCCCTCGCAGAGTTCGGGCATCAGCAGGAAAGACACACAATAACCAGAGAATGCAGCCATGCCCGGGCACTGGGTCCGGCAGAGCAGCTGGCTTGATAAGTATTTGTAAACTAGGTTAGATGGTGATGAGCGATATGAAAAATGTGAATGTAGGGCAAACAGGATGAGATGGTGTTGGGGCTTCAGGGTAAAAGGGGGGAGGAAAAACCCATCAAGAAGCTGAGATCTAAGCAAAGACTTGGAGGGAGTTACAGCAGTGAGAGGGGGAGAGATCTGGGAATGAGCTTTCCCAGCAGATGGGATCGGGCCTAAATGGGCAGTCGGACATCCCTCGAGGGGTCCCAGATTGGAAAAGGTGCAGGCTGGCCCGAGGGACAGGCCCCGTCTATATATATAAAAGTCTAATATGCAAAATGTCCCCTCAGGAGTTCGACTGGGAGTTCGATTGCTTGCTATGATGTGTGCTGACCACCAGGAGACAGCACAGAATGAAGGAAGGCCCCTGCTGGCAGCCACTAGAGACCCTAGCACAAATTTCATGCACTGGGCCTCTGATTACAGGCTGCATAATAACTGCTCACACTATTATATTCCCTGAGCTGCAAAAATATTCATTGTGGGCTGCATGCAGCCTGCAGGCTGAGAGTTTGACAAGCTTGCTGTAAAGTGACTGTGTGCTCAGCAGGGCCTAGGATCTAGAGTAGTGGTTCTCAACCTTTCTAATGCCACGACCCTTTAATACAGTTCCTCATGTGGTGGTGACCCCCAACCATAAAATTATTTTTGTTACTACTTCATAATTGTAATTTTGTAACTGTTATGAATCGAATCTGTGTTTTCCAATGGTCTTAGGCGACCCCTGTGAAAGTGTTGTTCAACCCCCAAAGGGGTTGAGACCCACAGATTGAGAACCGCTGGTCTAGAGGTTACCAGAGTGGGCTCTGTGGTCAGCCTGGGGTCAGCTTGGCTTCAATCCACTGACTTACTGTCTGACCTTGTGCAAGGGAGGTAAAGACTAAATGACATAGGTCCATGCCTGACACACAGAGCAAGAGCAGGTCACATAAATCAGCTTTATTACCATTTTATCCCCAGGGCAGACCCAGGGGCTAGAAAGAGACTGAATTAATGAAAGAAGGAATCAGTGAATGGATGAGGGAGGCAGGCCAGAAGGGAAGGGTGGAGGGAGTGAAGAGGGCAGGGAAGGGTAAGAAAAGAGGCAGGCAGGCTTCTGTCCCCTTGACTTTCAGGCTGAAAAAGAAGGGGGGTATCATTTATTCAGCAAAGGCAGAGCCATTCCTGGCTTACAAGTCAAGTAAAGCTTATAGGAGAGTTATTCATGTATTATTCCCCCAGTTTTATAGAATAACAACCAAAAAAGAGGCTCGGGGAAGGTGAATGAAGTTTCAAATATAGTCAGAGAAGGTAGATCTCCCTCAAAATTAATCTGAAAATAGCTAAAACCTTTCCCACCCAGTTGGCCAGGAAGAAAATTCAGTGATATTCCAATTGTGGAAACCAAGGCTTTATCTCTCAGACCCCGGGAAAGCCATGCTTCTCTCTGCCTTGGATCTGGCCTCTGTTTTCCGAATACCTGTGTCAGCTTAGCTCCGCCCTCTCCACCCCGGTTTCCATGGTCACTGGCGTCCTTCCGTCTATCTAACTTTGGTCTCTCCCAAGAGGCTCCCAGCTCCACCACCTCCTCTTCTGAGGAGTGTAGGCTGTAACCTGTCAGAAAGAGCACTGGATTCGGATGACCTGAGTTACAATCCCAGCTGTGCAACTTAAGAGCTGAGACACAGGGCCAGCGACGCTGCCTCCCTCAGCATCGGCTCGCAAACCTGCAAACAGGACTATTACCAGTAATTACCTCATGGCAGTGTGGTGAGGATTAAATGAGTCTACCCATAAAACGCTTAACAGAGCAGCTGGCACAGAGTGAAAGACTTAAAAAATGTTAGCTGCAATTAGTCCACAGTGAGTCTGCTAGGTCCTGATAAATACCCACTGTGCGATGCCCTGCCCCTCTATGGCTCTGGGAGGAGGAGGAGGGGAAGGCCTGCCTGTGCTCGATAGCCTGTACCAGAATTTTCCGCTAGGGCAACATTGCTCTTCCCACAGGGAAAGCATTTGTCTTTCAACCTAACAATTCTATCTGGAATATGTAGTACTAGAGGCCTGAAGCAGGATGATTTGTGCGAGAATGGGCCTTCCTTCCCCTGGCTGCCGGCACTGCCTTTGCTTGGGTGGGAGCCGCCTTTTTGCTCTGCCTTCCCATGCTGCCCAGAGGGCATTGCAGAACACCTGTGCTGTCAGTCCTGCCCTGCCCCCGGCCACTCTGCACCTGCATATGCAAACCGATCCACCATCTTTGTTGGGTTAATTTGCATGCTCATTCCTGATTGGCTGGTGGGTGTTGTGTGAAGGTATGGTCAATTCGCATGTTACCCTTTTATTAGTGTAGATGGCTTTCTTCTAAAAGCTTCAAGTTATGGGTGCGTGTTTATGATTTTGCCTCCCCAACAGCTTCCGCAGATGGCTAAAATCAGATATAATTTTCAAGTCTGGGGGCACGAAGGGGTCGTGGGAGAAGAGGATCAGCGGAAGCCACACCAGAACTAAATGCAGACCCTGTCTCCCAGGCCAGTGGGCACCCCTCCCCGCACACCAGGAAGCCTGGACCGGAGGCAGGAGGCAGGAGGCAGCAGAAAGAGCACAGACTCCGAATCCAAAGAGCGTGGGGCCCAGCCCTTCTGGGCGATGGCTCTCTGAGTGTGAGAAGTTCTGTAACCTCTCCTGGGCCTGCTTTATGTTGCTTCTTAAACGTGCAAAGTCTCCAGCCCAGTGCCTGCAACAGACGTACTTAAGAAACGTTAGTTACTGCCTCTTGGCTTCACAAACACTCACTTATGTGCCTGCCTCCTCACCACATCCATGCGGATTCCAGACCAGGCATTTCACATACACGTGCCCCAAACCGAACTCCTGGTCTTTCCCTATGACCTGATTGTTTCTCCGTCCTCCCTCTCCAAATGCAGTCGCACACTCTAGCCCCCAGGGGTCACCTGTGATTCCCATCAGTGTCTTGTCCTGGATCCTAACACCAGAACCTCCGACGACGCAACACCTCTGCTGACCCACCTGGTCTGAGCCAACAACGCGACTGTCCAGGATGATCACTCTCCTCCATGGCTTCCTTGTTTCCTCTTCCTCTCAAAAGGGCAGCCAGGATGACCCACTGAAAATACAGACCATGTGACCCTGCTCAAAGCCATACCATGGCTCCTCCTATCACCCAAGAGGAAGGCAAAATCCTCGAAGGCCCTACAAAGGAGACGCCATGTTCGGACCTGGTTAACCCTGCCCGTTCCTGCACTTCCTCTGCTGTGTTCCGACCTCCATTCTATTCCCCAAACAAGCAGGTCACACAACTCCTGAAACTTCAGACTGCTACTCCACGTGCCCGGCCCACGATTCCACTTTTCCTTCACACTCGCTTTCTTAAGATTTTTGCTTAAATGTCACCTCTCTTGTAAGACCTTCCATTCCCACCCTATTTGAATACTAAAACACACACATGTGCACACACGGGCACACAGCCATCTTTATCTCCTTTCTCTAATCCTCCCTCCCCCTAAAAATAACAACAACAACAAAAAAGTCACCATCTACTGTACTATTTCACTTTGTTTTGGTGTGTATCTTCCCTACTCATATATACACTCATATGGGGTAGGGACTGGGCTTGTTTTTATTGTTTGTTTTTTTTTTCAAAAATTATTTTTGCCGAAACTGGTTTGGCTCAGTGGATAGAGCGTCGCCCTGCTGACTGAAGGGTCCCAGGTTTGATTCTGGTCAAGGGCATGTATCTTGGTTTCGGGCACATCCCCAGTGGGGGACATGCAGGAGGCGGCTGATCCATATCTCTCTCTCATGGATGTTTCTAACTCTCTATCCCTTTCCCTTCCTCTCTGTAAAAAATCGATAAAAATGTATTTAAAAAATATTTTTTAAAAGTATTATATATGTCCCCTTTTCCCCCATTGCCCTCTTCCAGCTTGCCCCTACCCTACACACCCTGCCCAGGCCTTCACCCCCCCAGTGTCTGTATCTACAGGTTAAGCATACATACATTCAAGTTCATTGGCTGACCTCTTCCCCCCCACCCATCCTCTCCTGCCTTCCTCTGAGGTTCAACAGTCTGTCCGATGCTTCTATGCCTCTGGATCTATTTTTGTTCACCAGTTTATTTTGTTCATTAGATTCCACATATGAGGCAGATCACGTGACACTTGTTTTTCTCCGACTGGCTTATTTCGGGCTTGATTTCTTCCTGCACCGTCCCCAACAGTCAGAAAACCAGTCAGCTCCTGAATGGGCAACTCCTAATTCAATGGCATGTCTGAGTCTTCCTGCTAAGAATTGGTGGCTCCCTAAGGAGGCAGGCTGCTGAGGGGGGGAGGGAGGCGTTGGCCACTTGGGTGAAGTTCAGGGAAGATGCAGACATCCCCAAGAGGCACCCCCAATGCTGCTGTGGTAGAGGCTGAGAATGTGAGTAAGCCCCGACCGAATGGCTTCTTACTGGACTCTCCAGAGAAAGACCCAGATAAGGGGGATTTCCCGGCACCGGTAAGGGGTCAAGGGCGTCCGTGACCTGCACCTCCCAGGCACCGCAGCCCAGACAGCAAGCTGTTCCACAGCAGAGGTGAATGAACACGGCCTAACTGCATCGAGGTCCCTTAGCGTGTTTACAGTGAAGGATGACCATGGCCATTGCCGTCACGGGAGGGGAAGTCTCCGTCTTGGATCAGAAAGTTCTATTTGTGGGTCTGTCCTATGGGACTCTTCCGGGATATAACCTCGCTTCTAATTGGTCCAATTTAGAAAAACAAGAACAAACCAACCAACCAAACAAACAAAATACACAAAAACTTGTACAAAAGACTGCCATATGGAGGAAAAAAGAGCAAGCCTGTCTTCCTTTTCCCTCTGTTGTTTTCCCAGGAGATAGGGTGAACCTGGGAAAACCCCAGATGTTTTTATCTTCCTGGGCTGCCGACAGACAAAACTGTAACCAAGCCCGCCTTGTCTGTGGGCTCCTGGAAGGCGTGTGCCACGCTGGACAGTCCTAGGTGAGAACGCCATCGGATACGCGCCCCTGTGCAGTGGGAACCTAACAGATGCTGGAAATAAACCCAAAGAAGGAACAAACCAAATGCACCCTGCCCGGTCCTGACCTTGGCCCACACACTCTGCTCTGCCCGGGAACGGCCTTGAAATGCAGAGCCCAAACCTTGGACCAGCTCTGAGGGCAGCAGGAGCTTTGAGAGCCTTGCCTTCCAGGGGTGAACCAGGAAGGACTTAGCGCCCCGGGTCTAGGTCGGTGGTTATGGCTGCACCTGCTCGCCCGCAGCCCCAGCCTGGCTGGGAGAAATGTGCCTTCCTCGCTGTAACCAGTGGCCACTGTACCCGTGATGGTGCCAAGTTATACCTGCATCCCAGGGAGACCTGCAGCCGTGAGTGCAGACTCGGGTTGAATTTCTCGGAAGCCGACTCTGACTCAGGGGTTCGAGTGTGAGAGGTAAATTTAGGAAGAGCCCTTGGAGCAGCTGAGAGAGAGAGCCACGGAGAGAAAGCAGGGCTGGGCAGAAGGAGAATCCAGCCGCAGGGCAGCCCCAAGGGAGGCTACAGCTGCTCCTGCAAGAGTCTATCTATTCTTGTGGGCGGCAAACCATGGTTTGAGAGCCACATGCGCCTCTTGACCCCTGGAGTGTGGCTCTTCCACAAAATACCACAGCCTGGGTGAGTCTATTTTGAAGAAGTGGCGTTAGAAGAAGTTTAAGTTCAAAAGAAATCTGGCTCTCAAAAGCAATTTCAATCGTGGTACTGGTGATATTTGGCTCTATTGGCTAATGAGTTTGCCGACCACTGGCCTACACTCATCAGTCATTGCGTGATACGGGGTGCTCCAGGGAGGGGGCATGGCCACAGGTAGGTGACTCTCCTCACTGGAGGCCACCCCCAGACAAGGCTGATGGCTGGGGGCCATCTGCAGGGAGCACTCCCAGCTCAAAGGGCAATGTGGGCATCTACTGGGCACCATCACTACTCCTGTCCGGCAGGATGGTGCCCAAGGCCCATCGCCTCCTCTGTGATGCCCTCCCAGCTGCCTTCTCTGACCCCTGCAGGAGAAGTTCTCACTCCCCTCACCGTCCACGCACCAGCCCACACCAGCGGGGACGAAGGAAGCGCCTGTTGAATAACACATCACTGAGTACGGAACATCAGCATAAAAGTATGCATAAAATATCATCTAATTATCTGTAAACCTGCCCCCGAGGAGTTCAATTAGATCAGAAAAATTGCATTCTGGTCGCAACCAGGTGCTTTCTGGTCTCAACTCTGGGCAGAACCCAGCCTCATCCAGGCTTCTGTTTCCTTATGGAATGGGGAGAGACCCAAGCATTCTGTGAGGAGAGTTGAAAGCTGAGACACACTCCGTGTCAGCACTTTCGCTAAATGATGTCTTTATCAGTGTCCTTATTGACATGGTGGGGAAGTACGTTTTGATCCTGACAAGGGAAAGAGTGGAGGGTCAGAGTGTCTCCCAGGTGACATGCTGGGGACTTTTTGTCAATGAGCCCAGAGCTAAGAGACCCCCCAAGAAGGAAGCAAGCAGAGACCAGAGGAGGTGAGGACTTGCACTCTCTGTCCCGTGAATGGAAAACAGAAACCAACGGGAACACCCTGTGATTTATGAAAATGCTGTCATTTAAAATCACTAAGTGGCATCTCACCTTCACAGGATAAGGAGTTACAGAAGCTGGAAGAGGAATGAGTGCGATTAAAAAACAGCCCCCCCCCCCACACACACACAGAAAAAGATAAAGAAGAAAATCTCTTATTTAAGTCCCTTTTCATTGTATCTAATACATAGAAGAATTTTTAATAAATCGCAATTTAAGGACGACATCTAGGAAAAGGAGGTTAACGTAACGGCCCGAGATCTGTGCTAACCTGACCCGGCTCTCACTTACGCACCCCTATTGGGCTCACGATTTCCCACCGGATACTCTCACCTACACCGAGGCCCTGGCAGAGCTGCAACCTTCGCTAACAAGAAACGAGCCAGCTTGAAGGAACATCTTGTAAAGGTACATGCGCCTTTAAAATAACAAACCACAGCACGTGTGAAAGCACAGGCCAGAAGAACATTTTCAGACCCTCCCTAATCAACACGCATTCCCACCACCTCCCAGGCTCTTTTTTTTTTCAATCAAAGTCTCGTCTGACAAAAACAGAAACTGGGTAAAGGCACGTCTCCGCACAGGTAAGCCGGCACTCCGCCACCTGCATACAAACACATACGGTGGATACCCACCTCATACAAAGCACCGCCATGGGGTTCTCCCCGGGAACACAGCCCCTCCCTGCCTCCCCATCCACTAATGAAATGCCAGTTCCAGTTCAAGGCCTGGCAAAAGCCGAGACCCGCTCCTCCACCGGATCTGTGATTCCTTATCCATTCCACGAGCGTGACCTCATTAAGAGTGCACCTCGCATCATTTCTTAAAAAGGCAATTACTATTCCGGGCAGGCCGCCGCCTTCAAAGACAGAAGAGAGAAACGGGGCGGCAGTTAATTACCTTTGAACTTGTGGAACACGGCCCACAGCTCCGCGATGTCGGTGGCGAAGGTGATGTCTGTGTCAAGGACGATGACCCGCTCCAGGTTAGCGGGGAGGGTCTTGGTCAGCACTAGCTTCATCAGGCCGTAAATCCCAGAGTAATGTTTGTTGGGGATCCACGAAACCTCGGACTACACCGGGTGGCGAAGCCAGGGAGAAGCAGAAAGAAAAAGAAAAAAAACAAATCACCACGTTAATTTGTTTTGCATAAACATTATAAACAGTGCCCGGTATATAAAAAGCACCCCATTCAAATTTGCGGAATAAATGAAAATGCCCTTTTCTTCAAGATTTGTTCACATAATGCGCAGTGTGGCAGGTGGAATTTTTGGGGGCGAAGAAAATGAATCGGAATCAAGGGAGAGGAAAGGCAATATTTATAAGATAAGTATGAGGCGGAAACATGACGCTGGGATTTTAAAAATAACATTTTTTGCTATTACGGAAATTGGATAGGCTCAGGGGAGAAAATAAGAATAAGCATAGAAGCTCGTTTTTTTCGAGGTAGATGTGTTTCTTTCAGTCATTAAAGATTCCTACTTAGTGGTATTATTACAGCTTAGGCTTATCAATTTTTTGAAGCAGTTAATTAAACCAATTAATGCTGCTGCCTTCTCCTGGCTTTTACATAAACACAGGAAGAGAAACTGGTCATCACTGATGCAACACTCCTCGCTGGGTAACAAGACACACACACACACACACACACACACACACACACACACACACACACGTGCCAAATGAGCTCACGGAGGGCCATCCCTGCAATCCTCACCCGCTGTAACATCTCATGTCCCATAGGTGGGTAGAGTCGAATGCAAGACACACAGCTTGGTACCACCTGGAACCCAAAGTCTAGGCTAAAAATAGCACATTAGCCAAAACTGGTTTGGCTCAGTGGATAGAGTATCGGCCTGTGGACTGAAAGGTCCCAGGTTTCATTCCAGTCAAGGGCATGTACCTTGGTTGCAGGCACATCCCTAGTTGGGGGCGTGCAGGAGGCAGCTGATTGATGTTTCTCTGTCATCGATGTTTCTAACTCTCTATCCCTCTCCTTTCCTCTCTGTAAAAAATGAATAAAATATATTAAAAAAATAAATAAATAAAAATAGCACATTAACACCAGTGTGATGACAGCTCTCCAAGGAACAGGTCCTTCTGCTTAGAAGCCAAAGCACACTTCTCACTGCCATGAAGATAATGCTTGTAACGCAACTCTTCAGTGACAAACTCTTCAGTGGCCACCTTCTCAAGTGTCCCCAAACTATGCATCCCCTTTGTCCTCAGAATTCCAC
Source organism: Lasiurus borealis (assembly GCA_004026805.1). Taxonomy (NCBI): domain Eukaryota; kingdom Metazoa; phylum Chordata; class Mammalia; order Chiroptera; family Vespertilionidae; genus Lasiurus; species Lasiurus borealis. The sequence goes on along the minus strand of PVJN01023384.1, from coordinate 15,811 downwards.
TGTGTGACACTGCTTTAAAAAATATAGCCGAGTTTAACAGCGAGAAACTGATGGCACGCTATACAACCTACAGCTGATAGAAGAGTTTGGAACACAAAGACCCTCCATGAATAAGGCCCCAAGTTCTTCCTGATGCCCCTCATTTCAGGTGTTCAGGTGGCCACGCCTCTTTACCTGCTTCTCCAGGGAGGTAGGGGGGGGGGGGCCCTCTGGAAGATAGTCCAGCAGGAAACCTCGGTTTCTGGAGTCAGGCACTCCGGGACTCAGATTCTGGCCAGGTCACTGAACCACAAAGTCAACTGGGACACATTTGCTTGGCCTTTCTGAGCGTCTGTCACTTATAAAAGGCAGTTACTTCCAAATGCTTGCACTGTACCAGACATGGTATAGGTGGAGGCAGCACAGTTGACACGGATTATGGGGTGGGAAATGGGGGGAGGGGAGAGATATAAAAATAAAGAACAGTAGTGCATGCAGAACTTAGCGGTGAGGGGTAAAGACTGGGTAGCAGCAGGAAGAAAGAGTGGGGTCCATTACCACCCAGGGCTGCAGGGCAGTGCTGGCAGCTGCTGGAATCAGAGAGAATGAATGCCCCGTGAATAAGCCACCCAACAGGTGCAGTGACCTTCCGCTGAGGGACATGGCCGCCTATGACAACCCCCCAGGATGGGTTAGGAAGAGAGACCCCAGCTCTCTCCTTCCCACTGGCCTACTGGAGAAGCCCACTGAGCTTAGGGATTAGACCCTCAGAGGGCACAAAGCCGGGTGGAGGAGGGAGAGGGAGGACCTGAGGGACTCAATGAACACAACTAACAGGGCCACTGAATTGACTGAATCATGGCAAGATCAAAGCATAACACCTTACACAGAACAGATGCAAAATGCATGTCTGTAAGATGGGTGGGTGGATGAGTGGATGGATGGATGGGTGGACGGATGGACCAACAGACAAACAGAAGTTCAAAGAGCACAAGAAGGTGAGTGATCTGTCTGCAATCCCACGTGGGAATCTGTCAATAGGTTTGCAATTTCTTCCCAAACCATGTTATCCTTCCTCCGGAGTCAGCTTCATGTCTCACTGCCCGAGGCCTGGGGCCTCGGCGGGCACATCCCTGCAGCAGCTTCAGAAAGCTCCTCCTCCTGGGAGCCCCGCCTCCAGAACTCAGCCAGAACTCAGCTCGGCTTCTCTCTCCCCTGGGAACCTGCCCACCCCGGAGCCTGGCAATCCCTGGGCCATGCTGCAGAGCGGAGCCATTTCGCCAGGCCTCTCATTAGCTTATTCATCGGTGTGGTTACCCTCAGCGCGGGAGAGCTCGGTGCACACTGAACCCCAACGCAGTGGTTATGCCACCTAATTAGATTGCCCCGATTCTGGATTTACTTTAACCCACGAGAGGCGCTCGGATGCGTTGCAGAAGAGTGGGACTATGGGAATAAGTAAGTCCCTACAGGAACCCAGGCCTGAATGTCACCCCAAGTCCCCCAACTTGTCACATAACCCATTAAGTCAGAATGTACAGTCAGAGGTAACAGAAGCATCAGTGAGGAGTTTGATTTGGGAAAGAAAATAAGGGATCTATGGGAGGAAAGAATGTATGGCCAGAAACAAACGTATTTACAGTGGTACCTCGAGATACGAGTGCCCTAACATACGAGATTTTTGAGATACGAGCTGTCGAGCGAGCTATATTTGCTTTGAAATACGAGCAACATTTGAGATAGGAGTAATCGCGCGGATTGGCAGGCTGCACAGGACCCACCAGTTTACCTCGACTTGAGCGTCTCATAGTTTCCCACGCCTCAAGGTTATGGAACGAATTAAACTCGTATCTTGAGGTACCACTGTGTTATAAACGGCTCATTCTCTTAGAAGCAGCATATACATAACATCCCTCCCATTCCCCCCACTTTCATCCAAATTCCACGTTTCCTTCAAATCTCAACTTAGAAGGCCACCCCTGCCCCTAGTTGATACCCCCCTCTCTGGCCACCACCTTCCCGCTGCCCCGGGCTGGGTGCGGGCCCCAGACCCAGCTGTCCATCTGCCTTCTGCACAGCAGGCGGCCACGCCCTGTCTAATTGCCCATGTCTCTCTCTCTGGCCATGGGCTGGAACTCCTTGCGGCAGGGATGATGTCATTTTTACTGTGGTAACAAGTCATTACTCAAAACAACTGTTTGATGAATGTGCATGGCTGCTGAGTTAGCCAGGCCTGAGTTTAAATGCCGCCACTAGGAACGGAAGCAGCCATAACTGCTCAAGTCCAGGGCCTGGGTGGTACCATGGCAGAGGCATGGCTGGGGGAGCCCCCACTCCTGGGCCTCAGTACCAGCTGCACTGCGAATAAGCTGTGTGGACTCAGGCAGGTCACTGTGCCCGGGAGCCTCAGATTTCTCATCTGCAAGATGGGAGCTTAGGATACTCACTTCACCACATTGTTAGGAGGACTGCAAAGCTGGGCAGGCACCCAGTGGGCCTCTGAAAGCCCATTTCTCTTCTCCCAGTGAACTTCTGTCCACACTACTAAGGGTCAGACAATTCTGAATTTTGAGTTTGGAAAAAGGAATGGATTAGGGTACCTTTGACAGTACAGGGGAGGCTGGGAATGGAGGTTGGTTTTGGTGTGGGGGGAGTAAACATGCAAATTGACCGTACCTCCGCTATGCACACAAGCCACACCTGTCAGCCAATCAGGAGTGAGTATGCAAATTAACCCAACCAAGATGGCTGCAGCCATGCAGCAAGCAGGAGGCTTGGGTTTCCCAGGCAATGGAGGAAGCCAAGCTTACTGCACACCTTGCCCAGCCCTGGCCTCCACTGAAAGCTACAAAGTTTCAATTATAGAAGACAAATAAATCCCAACAAAAATGGTGTGGCCATGGAGTGAGCTGGAGGCTTAGGTTTCCCTGGTGATGAAGGAAGCCAAGCTTCCTGCCCTCTGTGACTTGCTCTGGCCTCCATTCAAGGCTACAAAGTTTTAATTGTAGAAGATAAATAAATCCCAGATACCAGGGCCTCTGCTTGGGTCACCAGGGAGCACAGCTGGCCTGCAAACCACCACAGGCCTCTTGTCCAGGCTTCCCCATACCCCATCTGGGACACCCTTCAGGGCAAACCAGCTGGCCCCCACCCATATACCAGGCTTCTATCCTATCTACAAAAAAAGTAATATGCAAATTGACCATCACTCCAACACACAAGATGGCTGCCCCCATGTGGACACAAGATGGCCACCACAAGATGGTCAGCAGCAGAGAGCAGTTGGGGGGGACCAGGCTAGTAAGGGAGGGCAGTTAGGGGTAACTAGGCCCACAGGGTAGGGCAGTTAAGGGCAAACAGGCTGGCAGGAAAGCAGTTAGGCATCAATCAGGCTGACAGGAGAGTGGTTAGGGGCAATCAGGAAGGCAGGCAGGCAAGCAGTTAGAAGCAGGCAATCCTGGATTGTGAGAGGGATGTCTGACTGACTTGATAAGATCAGATCTAAATGGGCAGTCGGACATCCTTCAAGGGGTCCTATATTGGAAAGGGTGCAGGCTGGGCTGAGGGACACACACCCCCAGGCACAATTTTGTGCACTGGGCCTCTAGTTTCTACATAAAGATGAACAAGATCACAAGCTGAGATCTACCAGGAATCTGGAAACGTCCTCTGGTAAGATCTCCAAATGGGAGAGCACTCACCAAGTGAATTAGGAGGAGGACATGTGGGTAGGACTGGTCACCCAGACAACCTATGGGACAGTCTCTTGCTACAACCCACACTGGTACTGACCTCACTCCCACCCTGCAGTAAACTCCAATCCAAACAGGGACACTAAGTCTGGGGTCCATGGACCAAACAGCATCCCCTTAGAATGGGAGCAAGAGAACCTGGAGGGCACCTGTAGGGCATCCTGCAGACCCACCCAGGATCCTAGAGTCGCCAGCCCTGCAGGGCAAGATCCCAGTTACGTTCTTTATCGTTATCCACACACCAAAGGGTCCATGTAATTAAAACGCTATAAAACTGAAAGTTAGGCTTATTTTAATGGACATATTCTTAACCTTGCAATTGCTGTTAATAATCCTAAGCAGCATGTTCTAAGATTTAATTAGCAAAAGTGCAACTGTGCTCAAGAAGACCGCCTAATGCACTTATATATCAAGGAGAGTATGGTTTGAAGGATTTCTATTTAAAGTCGGGGGAGAGGGGGATTTGCCTTGCTAGGACTACAGGTTTCTTGGTGGGTGAACCCCGAGGGGAGGGGAGGTTCTATAAAGTTCTGTAAGAGATGCCAGGCTTCATCTGATGCTGGGTGGTCCATAGGACAGTTCTCAGGAGATCTGACCAGGGTAGCGGCATGAGCATACCTCAGGGTTGGATAGAGGACACAGATCCACAGGTGACTGCATGGAACCCAGGGCAGGAAGGAAACTAATGCCCCGATGGTGAAGCAGGTTGCTGATGGTTCATAGACAAGGGAAAAACTGGGGGAAGGCTGGTTTTATTGGGTAATGGTGGCCTTTTCTACTGGGAGATGTTATTTTCCCGAGGCACATCCCAGTCATGGTAACAACAGACAATACCATCTTGCGTTGACCAAGTGCTAACTGGGTGTCAGGTATTATGGTGGGAGCTTTCTGGGGAGTATCTTAAGACCCCTCCCAACTAGTCTAAGGGTCCGGTGTTATCATCCCAGCATCCAAAGTTTGGGAGATGAGTACCAAGTCCTTCAACTCCCCCCAACTTCCCAGCCTTAGACAGTCTCCCCAGAAATGATGTTTCTCTCTTCTCCCTTTCACTGCTCCGGGTTATCTACGGTTGTAACCGAACCTCCGCCTCCATCCCACCAAATCTTCCTTCGTCAAGAACCTGCACTGAATGGCAGGTAGGTACAAAGGCCTTGAAGTTGGCCTCGTGGCTTCTGAGTCTCTCTGAGTCTTAGTTTTCTCATCTGTAAAATAAGGAGAATAGCAGCCTGTACTGATCCCTTTCCAGGGTGTTCTTTTATCTGTAGCCTAGAAGAAGCTCTCCTCCGTCATCCTGGAAGTATTTATTGCTCAAAATAGACTTCTGAGCCCTATCAACATTTTCCTGTGGACTACAAATCACCTTGACACATTTTTAAAAATTAAAAAAAGAACTCATCCTAGCTGCAGAATGTTTGAAACGTCATTGGCCTTTCATGTTGTTTCTGAGTGGTCGTCTTGACAACCAACATGTGTCTTCAGAACAGCACTGTTGAGAAATGCAGGCTGAGGGGCTCGGATGGGAGGACTCGGAGATGCCACAGAGAGGGGATCATGGAAGGAGCAGAGCTGGGGGCGTCCGACTGGCCGGATTCCAAACCCAGACTTCACCACCTCTGCCGGGTCAAGCTCATCTCCCTAAGCCTCAATCTCCTCACCCATAAAATACAGAAAATAATTAGTCCATGAGGTCTGGAAAAGCAGCAAATGAGGCAGGAGAACTAAGGCACCTGGCCCAGTGCTTTACACATGATAAGGGCTCAATATTAGCTTTTAAATTGGTTAAGAGCATGCACTCTGGAGTCTGCCTGCGTTTGAATCCTGGGTCCACTGCTCACTAGGCTGGTTCGCTTTGGGCAAGTGACCAAACCTCTGTGGACTCAGTCGTTTTCATCTGTACAACGGGCACACACAAAGCACATATTCCACAGGACTGTGAGAATTCCGAGGCTATACGGGGTGGGCAAATGTAAGTTAAGCTACCAGCTGTCATTACCTGAAAGATAAATCGTAAGTAAGGCTATACAATGTTAAAAATAATAAGAAAGTGACAAATAATACAAATAATAATACAATAATTAATAAATAAATATCAATATAAGAATTAACTCTGTGTTTCTGTGTACTCACAACCGTAAACCTATGTTTGCCAACCTCTGTATATTAGTATTGGCTGTTATTAATTTTTAATATTATTACTAACTAGAGGCCTGGTGCATGAAATTCATGCACCGGTAGGGTCCGTAGGCCTGGCTAGCAATCAGGGCTGATCTGTGGGGTGATCAGCGGGGTGACTGGGGGATGTGGGGGGCCTACTGGCATCCGCCTTGGCTGGCCTGGAGCCTGCAGGCTGCTTCTGCATTGAGCTTCTGCCCCCTGGTGGTTATTGCACATCATAGCGACTGGTGGTTCCACCAGTCGTGCCTTTCAGTCTATTTGTATATTAGGCTTTTATTATATAGGATGGTATTTCGAGCAACAGAAAATCTAAGCGTCACATCTACTAGCTAAAAGCATCTACATTTGCACCTACCCTCGCCAGCAAAGAAAAGCTCCAGCGTAGCTCAGTTGGGATCATTTACTACTAACAAAGCATTTATGGAACATGCAATAGGGGCCAGGTGCTGAGGTGGGGACCAGTGTCTGTGAGGAATGAAATACACAGAGGCTCTAGGAGTCCATGGTCTTGGTATGTCATATTCCTTATCCACGGCTACATAGCAAGGGACCTCAAAGCACAGCAGCTTCAAACAGTGAAAATGACTTCTGATTGCACATTTCTGTGCTGGGAATTTGGGAGCCTCTTGGCTGGAGGTTGTGGCTGGGATTTCCCATGAGGCTGCAGTCAAGGCATCCATGGGGCCTGCAGCCCCCAGAATGCATGGGACCTGTGGCTAAGATGGCTCCTCTGCGTGCCTGGCCATGAGGCCGGCTGCTAGGAAGCCCAGTTCCTTGCCACACAGACCACCCACAGGGTTACTTCAATGTCTTCACCACACAGTAGCTCACTTCTCCCAGAGTGAGTGATGGAGACAGAGCCAGACAGGAGCTGGGGTGTCTTCTCTGACATGGCTTCAGAAGGCGTACTGTGTTATTTCATCAGCGTCTTGTTGCTGAAAGAGGTCAGCCCGAGGCAATGTGGGAGGGACTAGCCCAGAGCATGAACACGAGGGGCTGAGGAATACTGGGCTGTCTTAGAAACCAGCGACCGCATCTGCAATTACATGATCTGAGCTGGACTGTGATCAGCTCCAAGTATGTGCGGAGCAGCAGATAGGAGGAGGACAACTGTGGGGAATGTGAGAAAGGAGCTGGGTGTGATCACTGAGAGATGTCCACAGGACATTTTATTAGGAGGAAAGGAGAGGTATTTGCAACATCATTTAAGACACAGGGATATACATAAGGAAGTGTGTGTGTGTGTGTGTGTGTGTGTGTGTGTGTGTGTGTAAAATAACTGCAGTCTGATAGACTCAGGTACAGCTCAGAGTTGGAAGTGATAGTGAGACTATGGAAAGGCGGGAAAGGGTCAGACGTTGGAGCCTGTATGCCATTCTAAAGAGCGGTGGACAATGTCCTGGAGAGACCAGGGGAAGAAACAAAGAGGTTTTCATTAGCAGAGAGCTGTGATCTCATTTTTGGAATGAGTCCTAGTGACCAGTGAAGGAAAAGGATTAACAGAAAGCAGCTGAGAGGCATCAAGACGTTGGAGAATGTGGACAAAAATGCAGATTACAGGGTCGTATACCCAGAGGTGATGACTCACGTGGTCTGGGCAGGGCTCAGAAATCTGTACTAATAATCTGCATGCCACGTGATCCCAAGCTAGATGCCCCCAGACTACACACTAAGAAACACCAAGATAGGAGACATGGGAAATGCTGTATTTCTCAAGGGCTTGGTGACTGAACCATTTACACTGGCTCACCAGCCAGCTTCCTGTTCAGAAATAAGATAGAAGACAGTCCTGCCTGAAGTGGCCCCCCTGAACTTGACCTGGTTGGGTGCATGGGGAGAGAAGACCTTTCTGAGAGATGAGTAAAAGGTGTTCATAGAAGGCCAGGATTCTGCAAATAACCTTACGCCCCGGGTGGGTGGGTGATCGGAGCCATGAAGGTGTTCCTGACTGTTTGTCTATACACACACACACACACACACACACACACACACACTAGAGGCCCGGTGTGTGAAAAGAAAGTCATGTACTCAGGGGAATAGGGATGGGTGCCTCAGCCAGGCCTGTGCCCTCTCACAGTCTAGGAGCCCTCGGGGGATGTCCAACTGATGGCTTAGGACTGATGGCGGGGAGTGGGCCTAAGCCAACGGTCAGACATTCTTAGTGTTGCTATGGAGGTGGTAGCGGCTCCCGCCACCACTACAGCGCCCACTAGCCATGAACCCGGCTCTGGCTCAGCAGTGCTCCTGCATTAAGCATCTGCCCCCTGGTGTTCAGTGTGTGTCATAATGACTGGTTGATCCACCGTCCAGTCAATTTGCATATTAGCCTTTTATTATATAGGATATATTGATTTCAGTGAGAAAGGAAGGAGAGAGAGAGAGAAACATCAACGACGAGAGAGAATCATTGATCAGTTGCCTCCGGCAGGCCCCACTCTGGGGATCAAGCCCGCAACCCGGGCATGTACCCTGACCAGAAATTGAACCATGACTTCCTGGTCCATAGTTCAACACTCAACCACGGAGCCATGCCGGCCAGGCAATCCCTCTTTTTAAACTCAGGCATCTCACTTCAGTAAAAAGCTGCTCCAGGCCAGCAACTGTGAACGTCTACAGAACCGGTCTCAACAGGAGAGCTGAGTTACCTGCAGGGTGGGGCAAAGTGGGTCATCGCAAAGCTCAGAGCTTATTCTTGCACTATTGCGTTATGTGCAAACAAACGACTGTATATCTGCTTTTGCCCTGCCCCGTATTTCACATCTTCCCACAATGCGAACTTGGAAAGAAACCCCGTGAGAGTCCCCATGCCGGTCTTTACAGGTGACAGAGAATGACACTGAGCAGCAAGGAGCATTTATTGAGAACATACAAGCCCTGTCTGAAAGAAGTCTGCTAGCTTCCACCTGAAATCTAGTGCGAAACCATCTTCCGCACACAACATTCATCCTGGACTGATGAGAAAGGTGGCGAATCAAGAGGAACTCGACCGGGGATCTAGGCACACGCCCCTCCTCAGATCGGTGGCAACCGAACCCCTTTTTCTCTCTCGCCTGGCAAGGAGCAGCTCCACTTAGCTTGGTGCCGGTGGGGGGGATTGGTCACTGGAGCATTTACAAATTTCCGGAACATCCCTCAGGACTTCATGTTATGAAACGGAGCGTCTCAAAGCACGGGGAGTCCTGATTTGTGAACTGGGCTGTTACAGTGGTTTAATTTCCTGAAATGTAGCCGCCTTCGCAACTAATAGATTTTTCAATGCGCCGAGGAGAAAATTGCATTAGCTCCTGCGTAGCCTGAACCTAATATTTTTAGAAGCTGCGATTCTTCATGTGACAGAGCGCACGCAGTATGTGTTTATGTGGGTACGCTCAGCACAGTGTTTGACACCCAGAAGGCACCCAAGGAATCGTGTTTTTCTCTTTTAATCCCCACCTGAGGATATGTTTTTCATTGATTCTCGAGACAGAGGGAGGGAGAGGGAGAGAGAAACATCAATTGGCTGCCTCACACACAGACACTGTGACCAGGGATTGAACCCGCCACCTGGGCATGTGCTCTGACCAGGAATCGATCCCGTGATCCTTCAGTGCAAGGGATGATGTTCTGACCACCGAACCACACTGGCCAGGGCCCAGTCCATCCTTTTGAAAAAGTAAAATGATGTATGTAGACAGATAGTGCTCACTGAGAACCACTCCTGGTGATGGGGATAAACGGATGAACCTGCTTCATTTATCATTCATCCCTCCAAACACCAGATGGCTGCCTCAAGGGCATTCTAGCACAGTTAGGGGAGACGAAAAGACAAGTTCAAACAGCGTTATTACAGCCGTCAGGATAGTGGTGTATCTTGGTGGCGACGGAGGTGGCGGGTGATGGGATGAAAGCTGGTGACATGGTTCTAATTCTAAGTTAGCTGGGATGGTGTTTATCAGCGTGTGTCCTCTAATGTATTTATCTGCAGTCTTCATATGTGTGTGCAGGAAGCCATCACGGGTGACCCAGGAGCAAGAATGTGACCTACACAGAACACAGAACACAGGACGTGGAGTGGGAGGGCCCAGCTTTACCAGCTAAAAGTAACTCTCTCTGTCTACTCTGTCAAAGTGACAAAAAAAATGGAGATAATAATTTTGTGAGTAAATGGAAGGAAAGAAGTGTACTCCTATTTGCCTGTCACTATACCTGTGCTCCTCAGCGTGTATTCATTTTTTTTGGGACAAAAACTGCTTCCTGAAAGGCAAAAAAAAAAAAAAAAGTCCTGCATATTACTATGATTTGTTATGAAAATCGCATGCGGGATGCAATTAGAGAGCATATTAGAAAAAGATCCATCTAAAAAGGCTCCTGGGGGTACGGTGAAAGGACATTTTTCAAAAGGTCGAGAAGCTTTGCTCTGCAGGATTGTGGGCTGCCCCGCTAGCCACAGAACAGGCAAGTTAAATAAAACAAAACAAAACAAAACAAAAAAACACACAACTTAGCCCCGTTATGAGCACCTGCAGAAGCTAGCTGTTCTTCCCGTCTTCCCGAATTTAAGCAGGAGGCAGTTCACCCAGGAAACATTACGGCTATCCGTTCTCAGGTTCATCTGGAGATTGGGGGAGCACAGTGCCCATCCCCTCCTCTCAGCCCCATTCTCCCCTTCTCCACTCTCCCCATCTCCTTTGCAGGGAACCCTCTGAAGGGCATCCACAGGGGTTGCAATTAGACACTCCCTCCTTTCCCCCTCTCCCCCCGATCTGCATGAAGGAGGTGCTTTCATTCCAGAGGGCTTGGCCATCTCTTGCAGATGAAGTGCTTGGCTGCGAGGCTCCTGTTCCAGCTTCAGAGACACCTTGCGGGCCAGCATCGCTACCTGGGCGGCCACGCCAAGCAGATAAGGAGCGTGACGTGAAGGCGGCTGCACCAGAGGCGCCACTGAGTTAATTTCTGGTTGGCGTGAAAGCTGTTTTCTCTCATAAAACTCCAGTAAAGCCTCGTCAATGACCAAATCTCCTCTGGCGACACGCCAAAAGGACCCTCTCCGCAGGTCCCCGCTGGACAGATGGTGCCTGGGACTCAGCTCTTGTGATGCATCTAACCAACACTCGCCGAAGGTCTTCATTGTGATTTCAAATACAGTGGTACCTCGAGATATGAGTGCCCTAACATACAAGATTTTTGAGATACGAGCCCTTGAATGAGTGGTTTTTGCTTTGAAATAGGAGCAACATTTGAGATACGAGTAATTGTGCGGATCGGCTGGCTACACACGACCCACCAGTTTATCTCGACTGGAGCGACTCATAGTTTCCCACGCCTCAAGGTTACAGAACAAATTAAATTCGTATCTCGAGGTACCACTGTACGTGAACCCTGCCCTGGTTCAGATGACTTGGACTGGGGATTTACGGACACTCACACACGCCCGCCCCCCAAACTATTTATATGAAGGGTTGCCAAGGAGACCAGGTGTGAGGAGAGCTGTCTGCCTTGTCTGGATTGAGAATTTATCGTGCATGGAGATGCAGGCGGAAGAGGAATGTCACCCCTGTTAAGAGCTGTAGAAGACGGTGAGTGGTACAAGATAATCCCATTAAGCCTTCCTTCCATTTGGGGATTTGGTTTCTGATCAAAGGAATTCCTAATGCTCTAAATCCCCCTTCAGAAAAAAAAAAAAATCACCTAATTCTGAAAGTGACTCATTTATCTAAACACACACTCTGCGTGCCAAACACTGTTTTTTTCGCAAATGTAGAATGCTCCTATTTCTTAGGAGATAGTAGTTAAAAGGGAAAGGGTATTATTATATTTATGAAAATAACCATTTTGCATCTGTTGAGAGCTCACTAGGTAACAGACACTATAAGCCATTTCCAAAAATTATCATTTCAGTCAGACAATGACCCATAAAGTCCGCATCAAGGAAATCACACAATCTTAAAGGATGGCACTAGGAGCTGGGGCTGAAAGTCTGATTTGGCACATTCCAAAAATCGCAATCATCTTGCAAATGGACCCAAAATAAGATATTCAAATGATCAGGAGGCAGTGAGAGCTACACATAAAGCCTTAGTAGGACTCTTGGGATAGAGCGACCAACGGCACCCGGAACTAAGAGGTCAAGTGTGAAAAGGAGACGGCTATTCCGTGGAGCTAGAGAGAGCCAACGCGACCAGGGAAGAGGCACCGAGATAAAAAGCAGAGAGGAAAGCTTAAAAAGTACGTCCAGACCCCAAAGGACTGTTAGGATGGATTCCTCATTCCTGTTCCTTACCATCTTAAGATGTCAGAGAAGCCCTAGCTGGTTTGGCTCAGAGGATAGAGCATCAGCCTGCGGACTAAAGAGTCCCAGGCTCGATTCCTGGGTCAAGGGCACATACCGGGGTTGCAAGCTCAGTCCCCCCAGTAGGGGGCTTGCCGGAGGCAGCCAATCAAGGATTCTCTCTCATCATTGACATTTATATATCTCTCTCTCCCTCTCCCTTTCTCTCTGAAATCAATAAAAAATATACTTTTTAAAAAGAGAGCCGAAACCGGTTTGGCTCGGTGGATAGAGCATCAGCCTGGGGATTGAAGGGTCCCAGGTTCGATTCTGGTCAGGGGCATGTAACTTGGTTGTGGGCACATCCCCAGTAGGGGGCATGTAGGAGGCGGCTTATCAATGTCTCTCTCTCATTCATGTTTCTGGCTCTCTATCTCTCTCCTTTCTTCTCTATAAAAAATCAGTAAAATATTAAAAAAAAAAAAAGGTGCCAGAGAAAAGCTTAGCCTGTGATGCTCAGCCTTTGTATGAACAATGCTGTGGCGGGGCCAGAACAAAGGCCACCTGGAGCCTGGATGTCCTCCCCTGGCTGGCCCCAATCAGCCCGGATAGGGCCGGCTGACCAACCTCCACGGCCCCTCTCCCTGGCAGGCCAACCTTTTGCAATCCCTCCCCACAGCCAGCCAACCTCCCATGGCCCTGATGGTTCCCCATCACCAGCCAGGCTGAGGGACCCCACCTATGCATGAATCCATGCACCGGGCCTCTAGTATATACATTGCTGTATGTCAATTTTTAGAAAATCCCCTGGTGTGGGGATATGTAAGCATCCTTGATCTGGAAGCAGCAAAAAATAGTGGAATGAGCACTGGACTCGGTGTTTGAAAAAAATCACAAGTGGGAATCTAGTCAGTTCCCCTCTCGGATTCCATATGTGAAAACTAGAGACAAAGACCCTTGTGCCAAGGACTGAGATGAGTGACAGATGCGGAATCACCTGAGAACCCTGACGGAGCCGTGCTAATGCGCTGCGAGCTCTGAATCCAGAAATGCGGACTGCTTCCGGCCACGCCCGGTGGAAGAGAGGCCTGGACACTGCGCGAGCATCACAGGGGCGAGTGAGCACGCAATGCACAGGCAGCCCGCCCGCCAGGGAAGGATGTACGTTAAGTAATAGCCCCACATTAATGACAACAGGGGGTGGGAAAGGGAGGTTTCAGCATCGCTTATTATGCCCGTGAATGAGATGCTGATCGTCGCTTCCCATTTTCTCTTCGAGCCTATTACTTAGCTGGGAGTGAGATTTAAATCCCGCTGGGGTTCTTGAATTCCGCCTGGGTAAGTGGTTAAAGCCAATGAAAATATCCTACTTAGAGGAGTTTTGTAGCTGAGAGCGTGGAGTAAACAAATGGATATTTTTTTCTTTTTTTCAAGATTTTTTTTTGTTAAATATATCTTTATTGATTTCCGAGAAGAAGGGAGAGATAGAAACATCACATAAGAGGGAATCATTGATCGGCTGCCTCCTGCACACCCTGGGTAGGCATGTGCCCTGACCGGGAATCAAACTGCAACTTCCTGGTTCATAGGTCGACGCTCAACCACTGAGCCACGCCGGCCGGGTAACAAATGGATATCTAACAGGTCAGTATGTGAAGCATCCATCCTCTAAAAAGATAACAGGAGTGATGATACCAACAGTCCTGTGTATACAGCATAGTCTAGTTTACAACAGTTTCAGGTCTATGATCTCACTTGATTTGTCAAATAATTCTGTGAATGAAGGAATTCAGGAACTCAGATCTCTATTTTACATCTGGAGAAGTAAGACTTTTGAAACACCATTGTCCGGAGCTACACAGTGAATGGCAGACGAGCAACTCACTTCTTCTGACCTTCAGGAAAATCACTCAGGAGGACCATGTAGCGCTCTGACTTGATCAGGGGAAGCAGACGGAATTAATGGACTGTGAAGAACCGGGTATTGTGCTTCAGCGAGGAAACGCACATCGAGACACATCGGCCCACCTCTTCCCCAAATCAATTTGGTGACGTGGTGCAACGAGGGAGGAGGACTTGACAGGTGTCCAGGCTTCCCATTGGAAGTTATCTGTGCGTTGAAATCATTCCGATTTGCTTCCCATGTTTCAATTAGAGAACAAAGACAATCTGGCTCCTCGGTGCCTCCGAGGAGGCTGGAGTGCTGTGAATGGCTAGTACCTCGGGGTCCACAGGGAAGGCGGCCAGTGCTGGCAGCATCTGGATGCGCTCGCCTTCTGCGTGGCTGGGAAGAAAAGACCTCAGTCCATGCGGCCGGTCTCTGTGTCAGCGGCCTGAATTCCCCATCCCAGCCCCTCGCCCTCATCACAGCCAGGGCTCAAACAGAGGAGCTGTCTTTCATTTAGGTCAATCCACATGCACGTTCTCATCCAGGGATGATTCTGCCTCCGGAAGGGCATTTGGCAATACACAGTCTTTGGTCCTCACCAGCTGGGGGGAAGGTGCCGCTGGCATCCCGTGGGCAGAGGCCAGGGATGCAGCCACAGGTGCTCAGACAGGATAACCTCACAGCAAAGGATTAGCCCCGAACATCAGCTGTGGAGGCACCTTGTCTGAAAGTACCAGTGCCAACTCAGAGAAGGTGTGTGTGGATGAACACGCAGACTGAAAGGTCCCAGGTTCGATTCCGGTCAAGGGCATGTACCTTGATTGCAGGCACATCCCCAGTAGGGGGAGTGCAAGAGGCAGCTGATCAATGTCTCTCTCTCATCGATGTTTTTAAACTCTATCCTTCTCCCTTTCTCTCTGTAAAAAATTAATAAAAATATATTTAAAACACACACACACACACACACACACACACACAAAACAGCCTGCCATGAATTCACAGACAGGATGGAAGGCTCGGTGCCCTCTCTCTGTCTCCCTCCTCAAAGCCTCTGCTCCTCACAGCGATGCCCCTGCCCCAGCCTCAGCACCATTTCCAGGGGAAGCCACGCTGCCAGTCTGGCCAGTACCTGACGGAGGCTGCGCTGGTCCAGTTCACTCGTTCTCCTCGGAGGAGACAGGGCTTTCCCCACATCCGAATTCTCCCGAGATCGCCCGCGTGCCGCCAACCCTTACTGATGGCCACCAAGGCCCAGACCTGAGCTGCTGCCTCTGAATGAGGGGAGGATCCCGCTATCTGCTCCTTAGACTGAGGTTTGCCAGGACAGGCCAGTTTCCCTGGGCGGCCGAGAAAATGGAAAGTACCCGCCGCCCAGCCACCTGGATCTGGGAGGGGCTGGGAACGTCCCCATGTCTGGACGGATGGACGGATGGACGGACGAAGCGCTTTGGAAAATCCCAACAACGTTATCCAAGCCCAATCCCAAGCTGGTTAACTCAGACGTCATGTTCCAAAGAGAAGGCCAGGGCGGGCCACGCTGACAAGTGTCCTGAGCACCCCCCTGCTCCCTCCACATGCCGTCTCCTCTCACCACAGACCCGCAGCGGGTGAGAGATTCTGCTGCTCCCCCTCCCTGAGCCGCTCTTCCGCTTCTCTGCTGAGAGACCGCCCCAGCAAGACCCACGCAGACACACACAGGCCTCTGCCCCGTCTCCCGCAGACAAGGCCTGACACTGGCACTGCTGGCCAGTGCCAATGGGGGAATTTGGG